>VUQH01045946.1:16688-29259 GCA_015106775.1 Etroplus canarensis
ATGGCAAAGCTCATGGTCTTATTGGTGATGATCATGGAGGGAGCAATCCTATTGGTTGACTCCCACATTAGGAAGGCATGGTTGAGGCCTTCCTTTTCCCATTATGCTAACATCAGTAATATGACCAATGCTTATGGTGACTAGGTCCCAACAAACTAAATGTGGGGCAAACACTGCATCTGTGTGGGACAGTGTGGGACATGTTTCAAATGCTAGGAGGTATTTCACATAAATTTCATATGCATGTAAATGCCAAATATATTCTATTTGAATGTAACTTTTCCAACTCTCTTGCTCAGTAAATGCAAGGATAAGGATAAAAGGAAGCTAAAGTTTGTTCTTATGGTCTCATATGATAGTCTTTGTATACTTCTGTATTCTCTTTTATTTCACTGTTATTTCAGCTTCTGTTCTGTCTGGTAACTATCACTGGGTTTTAGTAGTGATACATCCATAGACTGGCGTACCTTTTTTGAGCTATATCTGACTGCTTTTAGCCAATTATCATGCATACATACTGTGTCACTTCACACAGTATTTTTCTTTGTGTGACTTTTTGGTGACTTGTAACCTCCTCTGATGGACATAGCATTAGACAGTCTAACCTTCACTTGACTATAATAAAACGCCTGCCCTGCTTTTTTGCACTGGGATAAAGCCAGACTTTAGAAAAGTGCATGTCTTGCAGAACCAGTCAGAAAAGTAAGGCATTGTCTCTTGATTTGGGACTAGGGGACAAAGGATAAAAATGGTGTACATTACTTAAAGAGGGACGTCTGGTCACCTTATCAGTGCTATTTATTACATGCTGATGTGTTCACATATTTCATGTTTTTCTCTTTGTGGTCACTACTGACCATGTAGTCATAATACTCCTGCACTCAAACACGTCCATTAAGTCTTGAGCAAGATTCATTTGCTCTAGATATGAATGTTTGTAAGTCTCTTTAACTTCTCAGTGGATTTTAATTCTCATTATTTTGTGTAATATAGCCAACCAATTAAAACAATGCATATCACTTTCTTTCTGTACTTCACATATTACAATAACCTGTGAATTGTGATTGATCATGAGCCAGATGAGCTACTGCGTCACTGACGTTCTTTTTCTGTGACTATAAAAGTTTTAGCAGGCATGCAAATTATGTCACACTCAGGAAATATGGCTGTTATCAAAAAACTGCCATTCTGAAATTATTAGTATTAATTACGCAGGGAACAGAATGGCAGTACCTTTTAATGGTAGTACCTTCTAGTATCATTATACTGTGGAGCACTAGTCACAACCTTTTATCACTTACTCGAGTTAAATTTGAAAATAAATTCAGTGAACCATGGCAATTTATAGTTTTAGATCAAAAAATGGCTACCACTGCTGAACTTTAGTAAGTCTTTGAATGCAATTTTTAAATATTTTGTTGAGCAACCAGTTAGGATAAAAACATTAATTCTGCCAACTTCTGGAGTGTGTTATATCCATGGTCAAATGACTCAATATTATAAAATAACAGACATTTCCACCACACTGGGACATGAGCAAAAACAAGTGCCACATAAAGAAGCACCACTTCAAAAACTGAATTGACAGAAAGGTTTCTAAATTTATTCCTAAAACAATGAGCACTGTGTACTCGGATCCCCTCAGCAGTGTCTAACCTTTAAAGCTGCATTGTGCGTATGTGTTTTGCACCTGTAGCATTTTCTAATCTTGATCCACATCACAATACTACAAACACTCACACCGTCTTTTTTTTTTGTGCTAAATTATTCATTGGCATAGGTCCCAACTGCTCTTGTCCTTGCTTGACAGGGCTCTAAATAAGCAGTGTGATGAATAAAAACTTCACTTTGATGAATAGGAATCCACCGGAAATCAGAGAGCGCTCTCATCTCATCCTCAGACTGAATAGTGAGTGGCTGCCGCCGCAATTCTTTTGAACTCGTCAAGGTTTCGGCATAAACACGCAGAGAGGGAGAGCCTTGTTATACTCCCACCAGAACAACTAAGCTTAATTTTATCGAGGTGAAAGTTTTAGCTGTAGAAGAGTTCTCAACTTTTGGTTCTCGGGCATATGTTGCCCTATTTTCCATTTTTTCACTTGCTGTAAGCTGTAACATTTAGATAGGATTAAATAGAACTGAATAACTGACCAAAGGCTGCCGAATGATTTTTATAAGCCTCACAGCCCAAATACTGCCTTACTTTTTTTTAGTCCTTCTAGTCATTTTTCTTCACAAAATGAATAATTATAATTAGCTACCATTATAGCTTTTTTGACTTTGTGCCACTTGTGCTTGTCTATCTTACTATTGCACAATATTAGATTTTGTTTGCCTTAAAGACACATTTAAACCATTTGAAATATTTCGGAGATATATCTCGTCAGACGCTTGAGATATTTGAGATTAGTGTTTTTATCATAAAGTCTGTCTGGCTCCATTTGGCTGGGTTACTTTGCTGGAAGGATTGCATAGAATTCAAAACACTTGTCACTGTACCTGATGACTCATCCTGCTAATGATGACTTATACATTTACTGCAATAGAAATAGGTACATATATATGTATGGTTCATATACACTTTGAAAAGGGTGGATGGCCCTCTCTGTGTTGGGGATGAGGTCCTGCCCCAAGTGGAGGAGTTCAAGTATCTTGGGGTCTTATTCACGAGTGAAGGGAGAATGGAGCGGGAAATTGACAGACGGATCGGGGCAGCGTCTGCAGTGATGGAAACGTTGTACCGATCTTTTGTGGTGAAGAGGGAGCTGAGCTCTAAGGCAAAGCTTTTGATTTACCGGTCTATCTATGTTCCTACCCTCACCTTTGGTCATGAACTTTGGGTAATAACCAAAAGAATGACATCACGAATACAACTGGCCGAAATGAGCTTTGTCCGCAGGGTTGCTGGGCTCACCCTTAGAGACAGGGTGAGGAACTCGGTCATCTGGGAGAGGCTCAGAGTAGAGCCACTGCTCCTCCACGTCGAAAGGAACCAGTTGCGGTGGTTCAGGCACCTGATCAGGATGCCTGCTGGACGCCTCTCACTGGAGGTGTTTCAGGCACGTCCCTCTGGAAGGAGACCCTGAGGAAGACCCAGGACATGCTGGAGAGGCTATGTCTCCCAGGTGGCCTGGGAACACCTTGGTGTCCCCCCTGAAGAGCTAGAGGAGGTGGCTGGGGAGAGGAAAGTCTGGGCTTCTCTGCTTGAACTGCTGCCTCCATGACCCGGCCTACCGGAAAAGTGGTAGACGACGGAACGGAACATTGAAAACACATCAGATCTCAATGTGAAAAAATCATTCTGGATCTCTATACTGATATGAACTGGGTAATATATTAGGAACAAAACAATTAAACATAATGGTGTACTATAGGCTTTATTCAATGGTATCAATTCCTTCATCCTCCAGGAACTGCCTAGAACGGCATACTCTCACCACATGAGGCTGGTCATTGTCGTGCACCAGAACGCACTCAGGAACCAATGCACCAGTGTAGGGTCTGACAATGTGTCTTAACAGCAGTCAGGGTGCTGTTGCCTCACCCGTAGAGGTCTGTACCTCCCCCAACCATCACTGACCCATGACCAAACCAGTCTTGCTGAACAATGTTACAAGCAGCATAATGTTTTCCACAACTTCTCCAGAACGTTTCACGTTTGTCACGCGTGTTCAGGATGAACCTGCTCTCATCTGTAAAAAGCACAGAGCACCAGTGGCGGACATGCCAGTTCTGGTATTCTATGGCAAATGCCAAGTAAGCTCCATGGTGCTGGGCAGTCAGCACAGGGCCCACTAGAGGACGTTGGGACCTCAGGACATCCTCATGAAGTTTGTTTGGTCAGATTGTTTGGTCAGACGCATTCACTTTAGTGGCCTGCTGGAGGTCATTTTGTAGGGGAGTGCTCATCCTGTTTCCATCTCATGGATTCCCCTCTGTGCTCTTGAGATTGTGCTGGGAGACATAGCAAACCTTCTAGCAATGACACCTATTGATATACCATTCTGGAGGAATTGGACTACCTGTGCAACCTCTGTAGGGTCCAGGTATCACCTCATGCTACCAGTACTGACACTGACCCTAACCAAATTATATAAATAAAACTAGTGAAAAAAAAAGCCAAAAAAGATGAGGAGGGAAAAAATGTCAGTTGCTTCCACATGTAAAACCATTCCTGTTTTGGGAGTTATCTTATTGTTGCCCCTCTGGTGCACCTGTTGTTGATTTCCTTTAATTTTTTTGAGCACTATATATGTAGCCTATCCACCTATCATCCAACCAAGAAGTTCCTGAGAGCTTTTAAGTGATGGTAATATAGTACTTTCCACATTTCTTTTAGCCACAGTGCATTAATTATGCATGTCATTTCTAATCTATTTTTTGTTTGTTTTGCTATGCTGTGCCAATCATAACCGAACACTTACAGCAGTAGATCATTGGGATAAAAAGTTTCTTGACATTTAAGATTATTTCTAAAGCAAGAGAGACAGGGAGAACTTCTTTGCTTTGCTATTTGAACAGACTTTTTTGTATTGTACTAGGAAAAATGGTAGTTGAAGTCCTAAGATTAATATACAGGTTTCCTATGTATCATTAAAAAGTGTGAAATTAATATAAACATTTTTAAGATCTAAAAATGTCTTTTAAATCCAAATAATTTTAGTGTAGGAATTAAGTAGAAAAGATTACATTAATTTTTTAAATCAGATTTTAGCGTTTCGGTGGTTTAATATCACCTGCGATATTAAATGTAAGAGGTAATTACTTAGCCAAAACGCTAGGGGCTGGTAAAATAGCTGCTCACTTAAAAAGGTCACTGCAGCATAGTCATGTTGAAAGATTTACATTTTGTACACCACATAGTGATGACACCTTCATTATAAGGCTCAGTATGCTTTGCTGCGTCAAACAGATTTTTTTGGTCGAATATTGCTAAAAATAAGGCTGTTTTGACAGTAAAGGTTACTTTATGCTAGCGCATAGGATGTAAATGTTGATGCTTGTTTGTTGCTTCATTTGAAATGGAAAAGTGCCTACATGAATTGGTCAACGTAAGTGGATCAATACTTTATGATCATCCAAAGGTAAAACAGTATGAAGTCATAATACTTTGTTTTTCTGTATATTTAGATGTGTAAAAGAAAGCTTTCATAGTACTCTGTGCAGAAGGGTGAAAAACTGCACTCTCGCTGCTTCCACAGCAATTAATAGGGTAAGTAGCAGCCAGGTGCTGTTAACTAAATGCATTTGATTAAATGATCATTAGTAAGTGTGAACACCCCTATAAAAATAGGTGTTTTGGCAGTTTGCTGGTCTGGAGCATTCAGGTGTTTGTTAACACAAAGCCATGGTCTTTCCAGCAAATTCACTGCAAGGTCAGACAGGAGCAATACTGAGAGAAATTGCAGAAAACCCAGGACCTGCACTTCAGAATCTACAGTAGTTAGCATGTTAAAAGATAAGGTTCATGACAGTACAGTTATAAAAAGACAGAGCAAGTATCATTATGCTCTGGAGATAAGTTCGATATAAGTTATACGTATGTTTAAAGCATGTCAGTCATTAGTTAGAAATAAATTTTGGGTACGCTAGACATTATTTCCATGTATTTTGACTTATGGGTAACTTACAAGTAATGTGTGAGATTGCATAACTTGCCTACAACTTATGGCCTGTGTATGCAGGATGTGTGAGCCATACGCTCGCATACATCGGAAATTTTGTGCATGCTCAAAGTTTTTCAGCGACCTCGCCATACTATAATGCATACCAGCATGCTTCAGCGTTCTCTTAACTTATACAGAACTTACCAATGATATTCAACGCACGCCAGCATATTTGCCGATTTTTTTTTAATACGTGGGCATACATTGGTTAAATCGTCAAGGTGAGACAGGGGCTTAAATAAAAGAAAAACAAAATGCATTCAGAGTGGCATATTTTACAGGAGCCAGGTGCAGGGTCCCATCCAGCAACCGCCAGTCCTGGCCCACAACAAGAATGTTATGCAAAGCCCGGCGTGGCGGTTTTACCCTAGCTGTCACACACATGCCTCTAGGTGCCCAACTCTCTTCCCTTCTCCAGAGGGAGCATGGGGTGTTCAATGTCCCCTCCCCCACTGCTCAACCTGTTCCTCTGGGTTGGGGCCAGAGCAAGATGGGGCTCCCAGGGGATTTCCAACCTCTTTTAAAAACTTTGTTTTTGATTGTTAAGGGGAGCAGCTTGCTGAATGACACTAAGTGAAAGGGAGATGTAATCGTGGCATGTTAAAATAGTATGTACTGTTTGTATTGTCATGGTTGATTATGTTTGCAAGAGAACAACATTCATCTAGGATTATTGTGCATATTGATTTAAAAACAAAATTGCAATGTTCTTGTTAACACTGAGGTTGTATATTTATGTTTTGAACGTGTATAATTGAAGTTCATAACTATTCTATAAACATTGCATTGACAGCAGTAATGAATAATACATATTCTAACAGGCTTGAGAATATCTGAGACCACTGTGGTTCCTGAATTATTTTCATGGAAAGAAAACAAACATCCTCCCCTCTGTTTCTTTCACAAATTCTACCCTCAGTATGGCTAATTATATAATGACTGATAACAGCAGGTACTTTCAGCCACTTCCTTTTTCCTCAAGGGGTCACCACAGAGGATGAATCTAAGTATGTGATTTTATTTTATGCCAGATGCCCCTTCCTGATGGAACCCTCCCATTTATCTGGGCTTGGGACCAGCACTAGGAATAAAGTGCTTGGTGACCGCCACTGCTGGGCTTATGTTTCCTCCCCTTTTTGAATCAGGGACCTTTTGCATGTGAAGCAAATGTGTAAACCTCTGACTGATAACAATAAAAAAAATATTTAGCTCTAAACAGGGAAGTTGGTTCCTGTAGTATGCTAATAAGACACACTGGCTAATTTAAGAGTGTAAAAAAAGTCTTAACCAGTGCAGAGGGTGATTTTAGGCCAGGTTGGCTGCCAGACTTTCAACATACTGTACTGGCAGAAACTCTAAATAGTTTAAATTATTAATACCACTGATCAAAGTGACATCTTTAAATCATTTTAAAAAATAAAAGTTCAAGATTCACGTTAGCAGGTCATTAAAGGGTCTGAAAAAGCATTTATTTTAATTTTTAATGTGTGCAGGAACCCCAGACTTAAACGTGATGTTTTATGTCCACCCATTGTTAACATCTAACTGCAGAGCTGTAGACTGAAAGTTTCTAAGTTTTCTGACAACTTTTTCCCCTCAAACCAGACATTACAGAGTTTTATAATGATGAGAAAAAGTAGGTATAAAATGTAATATTGATCAAAGTGGAAACATTGGCTTTGCCAAAACTCCCTCCACCCATATCTGTCTGTCTCTCTCTCTCTCTCTCCATGTGGAAACTGCTCCTTTCTCTCCTCCCTCCCATCCTGTGCTCTCTCTCTCTCTCACTCCCTGCTCTCCAGAGAGAGACTCAGTCAGACAGATGTAACACAGCGGTGGAAGCCTAAGCTGAGCTGGCAGGCTGCAGGGGCCAGACCGGCGGCAGCAGCAGCTCTGACTGGGGGAAACAGCAGAGCGGCGACGGCGGTGGCAGAGGAGACAAAACAGAAGTTGTAGTTTCAGTTGTGACAGTTGAGTTATTGAGTTAACTTTACCTCAGGATATGGGTGTGTGGATCTGGGCGCTCATCACCCTTTGAATTTAACATGGACCCTGACACCAGCACCCATCCAGAGGCGCAGCATGGTAAGTGGGAGGAAAAGATGAGAAATGATGAAAGTGATACTTTTTGAAAAGGATTGAAGAACATATGTAAAAGGGAGTTAGGTCACATGGTTTTCCTGTTCACTTGCTGTTACGTCTGAGCTCTTCATGTGGATCTTAAGCTGTTGACTAGGGCCTCTGTGGTCAGTGATGAAAAGGGCTTCAGTCTCTTCTTTTGGGTGGGGGGTTAAGGGGTGAAGGGCGTTACATGGCAATGTGATGAAATCAGCTGCCTGCAAAAGGCATTTTGGTTTAATGGCCTTTTCGGCAGTACTTCAACAGGGTTAGTTTTTGGCTTTCTTGTAGCTAAGCAAGTTCAGAACTGTGTGTTGAATGAATTCTCTCTGGGATTTGCCTTCAGTTGCTGACTGCTTCTAGTGTCAGCTTCATGGAGCAGGAAGCTCTTCTCTTGCTCTTTGAATAGAATAATTAACTGTGGAATATGTGAGGTCCGTGGGTGGACCAATTTTTTTTTCTCAAATGCAGCAAGATCATTTTATGGTTATTTGAATCTGAATATTTGTAGGCTGTATAGTGGTTGCACCATGTGGGTGTTTGTGTTAGAGACACAGAGCAGCAGGAACAAATGAAACCGGGAGACAGAGGGAAAGAGAAGGAGAGAGACAGAAAGAGAAAGAGTTATGTACACAAATAAATCCAGGGGGATCTAGACTGCACTGTAGGCCAGTGAGTGCTCACTCTCTCTCTCTCTTCCCCTCATTTTCCGCTGCCTCTTTTTTTTTCTCCCACTGCTCTAAACGTTAGAGCCCAAACTAGATAGTTAAAAAGCAGAGAAAAAAATGGGGTGTTATTAACTAGGCCAGAAAAGACGATGTTTTGTCTTCATGACCAACGGGAAGGACTCTGCTGTGCTGCTGCTGATGAAGAATGTGGTTAACAGAATGAGTCAACAGAGAGCATATTTCCAAGAGACCATAGTTTCTCTTTGCCAGCGTCTAAGCCACATTGCTTTATACACTGGGCTGTCTGCCATGACGGAGAAGGAAAGACAAAGAAAAGGGAAAGAAAACTGTTAGATGAAACTTTGGCATTTTTATTCATCTCTTGAGACATGAAACTTCTGTTAGCAATCTGAACCAAATAAGTGAGAGCACGGAGCTTTTTCTCACCTTCACATTAGGGTGCCCCAAAATAAAATGCCAGTCTCCTCTCAGCCCTTCAGACAAACTCTCCCGGCGCAGAAAGGCTCAGAAGATTCCTTTCAAAGGTTCAATATAAATAGAAAAGTAGAAATGGCAATAATCTGATATCATCCGATTACATTCTCACCTCGGGCTTGCAAGCCACAGGAAGAATTCACGCTTCCCAAGGCTTGCAGGCATCAGTTTTCGCCCTCGCACACATACTCTTAACACACATCATCGGTGTTGGTGTTGTTTGATGTAAGAGTAGAGCCTTGTGTACGCTTGCTGTTTTCATATAGTACCCATTGCATTATGTATTTTGCATTTAAAGTAGATGTTGAGCTCTTGTCTGCATCTAGCTGATTGCTGTAGGACTGATCTGTGACTGCATCTACCTATTTCCCGTTTCCAGAACTGCTGATGCTGATGCTGGATATTACTCTGTATATTACTTTATAAAATAATATTGAGTGGGATTGCTACCAGACAAGCTAATAAAATAGGATCAATAACCATAACAATTACTGTTATGTTAAAAAAAGCATAGATGTCTCGTTTTCTTCCTTTTTTCTGGCGTGGGTTTAAAATTCAAAGTCTGATCTGAAACTCACATTTCCCTCAAGAATGGACAATCAGTATGTTATCCACATTTTTCTGAAAATACTTTTGCATCACAAGATCACAACAGAGTTCACTATTTCCTTGAATAGGGTTCATTTAATAACGAGGGTTCATTCATGAATAGGGCCAGTGATAAAGGTCATGAGCTTCAATGTAAAGTTTCTGGCCTTTTCGGTGCTCTCATTGTGAACACGTACTCTGCTTACTTTGCCTCCACCATCTCTGTGTAGAGTCAGTATGTGTTGTTTTCTTTTCAGATGCTTTATAATATCGGTCATGTTCAAAGTAACTCAATATATCCACCCAGTGACATGCTAACATTGCAGAGGCTGTACATGGCTGTAGGGGTCTCACTTCCCTTTTTCCCTGACAGCATACATTGTAGGTAAAGTCTATTTATCTTCCATCAAGGGCAACTGTCATAAAGGAGAACAGCTTTTTAGCAGAGAACAAAACACAATAATGTCTTAAGATATGACCAGATTGGCCATGATAGTGGTCCTGATCACCTTGGGACAGCTCTAATTATAAGACAGCTCTAGAGTGGTGGTACACTGAAAGAGTTTTCTTGGTAATAAAAATAAAAGTCCCACTATGAGTGCATCTCTTTATTAGACATCAAAATAAATACATCTACTGTGCTAGTTTACAGGAGCATGCAGAGATGAGAGGAGGTTTCGAGGAAGGAAGTAAAAAGGGAGAGAGAGTCCTTATCCATGGCCTTCATTGACATGTAAATAGGTCTGCATGTTTTTGTCCTAGATGGGAAAGGTTGAATGCCTGCTCATGTACCAGAGGACAAAATACAGCTATGTTTTTTAGTGTGTGGGTGTGTGCTTTTACTTGTGTGTTTTATTAGACAGGGAGATTAAACCAGCTGAGATTTCTTAAAATGTTTTTGTGAAACAAAGAGCTTCATCCTCGTTTTCGATTTTGGCATCTTTTCTGCCTGCCATTCCAAATATACTATCCAGATAAAGCTGTGGTCTTATTGGTGAAAGTGCTCCAGGGCTTTGTCATTAAGAATGTTCAGCTTTTAATAAAAGATTTATTCTTGTTTGTGTTGTCATGTGCTAAAGCCTAGCCAGAGTTTGGAGCTGGATGGGACAGCAGAAGTAAATTTAGGAACTGGGCTGTCAGCTTAATACTTGTAATCTAGTTTTAAGAAAGGAAATTCTATCTTGCAAAACGCCTTCAGTTCAATTCAAGTTTCTGGTGTATAAAACACTTTCCCTACACTGTGAGGATCCAGCCTTGCAGATGAGTTTGAGAGTCTGATAAAAATATGCTGTTTAGTCTGTCGTGTTTCCATCTGAAGGTGTGTGTGTGTGTGTGTGTGTGTGTGTGTGTGTGCTTGCATCTTTGGGGAGTCAAATCTAGATTTGAAACTTTGGTGGAAAGACAGCATTAGGTCATTCTGTCTTGTTCCACTTCCTGAAAGGGCTGTGTCATAGTTTCAACCTGGGTTTGAGGTTATATGCTACACTGTCCTAGAACACCTGACTTAGTGAACTTGAAGAACGGGCTGGATTTTTTTTCTTCTGTGAATGTATCAATGACCCCGATGCAGCTGCAACAAGTGACCCCCATCAAGTGAAATACTATCATTCAAGTCACTGTTTATTTTAAACAGTGTCAGCATAGATTGCAGAAAGGAAGTGCATGTATCTACAGTACTGTGTCTTTACATTTTGGCCTGTAGCCTTTTGCTTTGAAGCCTTGTTTGGCATTTTGGCCATCACAAGTTTGGTTTTTTGAAGCCAGAAGTGACCATATTTGGACAAGAGAGTGGATTCGAAAACCCCTCTGAGGCTTGAAGTCTAACTGTGAAACCAAGATCACTGTATGCCCAATGACTAATGCCTTGAGATTGACGTTAGCCAATTAGCTTACCCTGGATAATCCTCCTTTCTCACTCTAATAATGGCCATCATTTACAAAATAAACTTCATGTTTTATTCAGTATGACCTGAAACTGAAACCATAAAGTCATCAGAAATGTGGTTACTAAGATTATAGAGCAAGGGAGCTGTGGACCATTTTTGCATAGATTTCTGTACAAAAGGAAGTTTTGTTGGAACCAGAGAAGCCACTCCCCACTGGCATTTACAAAGAATCCAAGTTTAAGTTAGGGTTAAAGCGGGGCTGGAATGATCCTAAATTACAGGAACGGTCATTTAATGAGTAATTAAAACTGATGAGGGCAGATGAATACATAAAGATGTCAAGCGGATTCATTTTCATGTGTTGCAGTCTGAAAGTTCTTCCAGCTGATGCCATGGAGACAGTAATGTCACACCATAGTCTCACCTGCACACATGCCTTTTTACTTCTCATTTCTCTCATGTTCATACTTGCACATGTCAGTAAAGACACGGTCACAATACTTCAACATCTAAGAGAGTGAAGTGGAAGGTGAGTGAGCATAAACAGAGTATCTTTTTTTAAGTGGCTCATAATTTCAAATACAATGCTTCAACCAGCTCAACAAATATCACCCAAGAAAGAAGTTATCTTCATTCATTCGTATCTTCTTTCATGTTATTCAAAAGTTATAATAGACAGTAAGTGCAGGCTAAACTGGTTTGCAGTTTTGTGGCACAGTTTACGGTGATGGTCTGTCATATCCATGGACATTGCAGCGGAGACATTATAAGAGAGACGTGGTAGCTAGAGGAAATCTGAATTAAAATTTATGGAAGAATTTGCAACAGTGAAAATGGGTTTACCATTCCTATTCCCATGGTAAATTAATTAAAAAAGAAGAAAAAACTAACAAAAAAAATACACCATAGTCAACAATTTGGAACTATTAAAAGTACATTTACACTACAAGTCAGACGTTTGGACACACCTTCTCATTTAATGTTTTTTCTTTATTTTCATGATTATTTACATTGTAGATTCTCACTGAAGCCATCAAAACTATGAATGAACACATATGGAATTATGTAGTGAAGGAAAAAGTGTGAAATAATTCAAAACATGTTTTATATTTAGATTCTTTTTAAAATAGCCACCCTTTCATTACTGCTT
>VUQH01045948.1:0-31774 GCA_015106775.1 Etroplus canarensis
CCCCACCCCTCCGACAAACGAGAAGAAGCCCGTTTTTTAATTATCATATTAAACCTCATAAATGAAAATAAAAAACCCCTCATGACATTATAAAGTATTACACTTCCGGTTATAGTTCATAATGCACATAATATTTACAAAATATAATATTCACAAAATAACATTCATAAAATATCATATTCATAAAATATCACATTTCATAAAAATATCATATTTCATAAAATATCATATTTCATAAAAAATATCATATTTCATATGCAAGAATTATGATGGGTCATCAATCATTTTTTGACAGGTGGTGTTGCATACTTCTCTCTGAAACCCATATATCATATAGATTCATTACTCATAGAGTAAAATATTTCAAGCCTTTATTTCTTGAAATTTTGATGATTATGGCTTACAGATAATGAAAACCCAAAATTCAGTGTCTCAGAAAATTAGAATATTACACAAGATCAATTCTTCTATAAAAGCATATTTTAAAATGACTGTCTGACTTCCAAAAAGTATGTTCATTTCTATGCACTCAATACTTGGTTGGGCCTCCTTTTGCATGAATTGCTTCATCAATGCAGCGTGGCATGGAGGCAATCAACCTGTGGCACTGCTCAGGTGTAATAGAAGCCCAGGTTGCTTTGATAGCGGCCTTCAGGTCATCTGCATTGTTGGGTGTGGTGTCTCCCATCTTCTTCTTGACAATACCCATAGATTCTCTATGGGGTTCAGGTCAGGTGAGTTTGCTGGCCAGTCAAGCACAGTAACACCATGGTCACTGAACCAGCTTTTAGTACCTTTGGCAGTGTAGGCAGGTACGAAGTCCTGCTGGAAAATGAAATCAGCATCTCCATAAAGCTTGTCAGCAGAAGGAAGTGCTCTAAAATGTCCTGGTAGATGGCTATGTTGACTGTGGCCTTCAGAAAACACAGTGGACCAACACCAGCAGATGACATGGCAGCCCAAATCATCACTGACTGTGGAAACTTCACACTGGACTTCAAGCAGCATGGATTCTGTGCCTCTCCACTCTTCCTCCAGACTCTGGGACCTTGATTTCCAAATGAAGTGCAAAATTAATTTTCATCTGAAAAGAGGACTTGGACCACTGAGCAACAGTCCAGTTCTTTTTCTCCACAGCCCAGGGAAGACACTTCTGACGTTGTCTCTGGTTCAGGAGCGGCTTGACATGAGGAATGCAACATTTGTAGCCCATGTCTAGGATTCGTCTGTGCGTAGTGGCTCTTGATGTGCTGACTCCAGCCTCACTCCACTCCTTGTGAAGTTCCCCCAAATTCTTGAATGGATTTTATTAGGAGGAATGTATCTTCATTTAAGCTTTGATGGTGAAAATATGAAGAGACTTTGCAGAAAAGAACAGTTGATTTTTACACAACATAACTTCACAGGGGAGAGAGTGAGAGATGAAAGGAGTGATGAGCAGAGGACTAAAAAACAGTCAAAAAGTAAAAAGATGGTGAGACACTGATAGAGATAGTTGTTTTGCCACTATTGTTTTGACTTGACTAGAGCACAAAAAATGGAAGAAAATGGGCAATTTTTGGTTTTCATGTCTGGTTATGTATTCAAGAGGAACAAATCAATAAAATGAAAAGAGAGAGGGGAGGGCATTGTGAGATATTTAAAAACACGGAGAGAAGACACAATGATGAAGAGGAATGATGCAGATAGAACAAAAAACCTTTACTGCTTTTGGCAACTGAATAGAAATAGTGAATACTATACTGAATTTGGATATTTTTGACAGTAGTATTGAAATTACAAATTCATATCAAAGCACTGTCATATGCAACCATCGGCGCTTTTGTAGAAACTGCTTCAAGAGTTTGTAGTTTTTTTCTGTTGTTGTTATTGTGTCTCCTTTAAAGAATGGAATCTCTGCAGAGCATTTTTATAGAGATGTCAATCAAAGACTGGTCAGAGCCGAAGCAAAATATAAAGGGAGAGAGTGTTGCTTTTGTGTTTCCTATCTAATAACACGATCATGAGTGACAACTGGGCTGTCCTCACTGAGGGACAGAGTGTGAGATACTAATCTTGATCATTTATGATGAAGAAAAGATGTTCTAGAACTAGTGAGATATTCATCTCACCACAAAAAATGCATTTTATGCAAATAAAATCCCTCAAGTTTAAATATTATCTCTAGCCTTAAGCCCGTCTAGGTTCAACCAGGTGTTTTCAGCTACTTTTCTGAAAGGACTTTAAATGAAGGAGGGTTTTCTGCATCCTAGCCCTATTTAATTTATTTATACTGTATATTTTATAAATAAGAGAAGCGAGGTTGAGATGGTTTGGACATGTGCAGAGGAGGGATAGTTCATATACTAGACAAAGAATGTTGAAGATGGAGCTGCCTGGCAGGAGGAAAAGAGGAAGGCCACAGAGAGGTTCATGGATGTAGAGAAGGAGGACATGCAAGGGGTTGCTGTGACAGAGGCGGATGCAAGGGATAGGGTGAGATGGAGACAGATGTGGCAACGGCAACGGGAGCAGACAAAAGAAGAAAATACTGTATATTGCATAGTTGTTGATAACAATTCACAAAATATTCCATTGCAGATATGAGATTCATTTGGCTTTGGCTGTTGGCCAATATTCAGGGCTTACAAAAGTATTTACCTATCTTTGTGTTTTTCCTATTGCATAACAAAAAATTTGAAATTTAAATTGACTGAGTGGTGCAGTGAAAAAAAGTATTTTAAAAATATCTAACAAATAAAAAACAAAAAGTGGTGTGTGCTTATGTATTCACCCCACTTTCCTATAAAGCTTCTAAATAAGATCTGGTGCTACCAGTTACCTTCAGAAGTCACATAATTGGTTAAATAAGGTCCACTAGCATGCAGTCTAATACTGCGTTCAATTTTGCATTAAATTTTTTTTAATTAAAAAATCAATTTAAATTTCAGTTGTTGTAACACGCACACAAAAAATCAGGAAAAATGCCAAGGGGGTGAATGCTTTTGCAAGTCACTATAGCTCTCTGTATGCTATTTTAGCTCTCTTTCAGTGTATTGTTGCTCTGCTGAAACTAGAATTGGTCAGATTGACCGCATTGGTTGGCACATTCTCACCTGTACTCAGTCCAGCTATTTGTAATATCAGCTTACTGTACTGAATCGGTGTATTCGTAGCTCTTAAATGGATTCACACACAAAAGTTAAAATTTGACTTTCATCATTAATATGTGTGAACACTGGTTTGAGGTCAATTAGTATCTAAATCAAGCTCATTAAAGAAAGTTAAGTAATGGTAATTTTGCTTTTTTTTGCCAGTTTATTTCTTAACTGTGCTTGTTTTAATCCCTGTTAGCAGAAATTGTTGTATCTATTTTAACCATTAGTAAGTTTATCTGCATGTCATCATCTGGCATGCATTACCTGTTCATTTGTTTGTTTGTTTTTTCATTTGAAGTAGGCCAGAGGTTATTTGCCAGCATGTCATCTATCATGTCTGGTAGATGCTGTACCTGCAAGACTCATGTTTGCTGCCTTTGAGAATTTCTTGGGGCCATGAATTGAAAAATTCCATAGATTGGAACACTAACAAAAGAAAGTAAAACCTGTATTGTAACCCTAATGATAACATGCTGAATGACTGTAGAACCCTCCTAACTTCAACCGCTGTGCTATAGACAACCCAGCCACAGGTTACACTGCTTTACATAGGGTTTAAATCACCTTTCTTCCTATTTCGTTTGCAGTTAGCTTGACAGTTCTCTCAGCTATCTCAGCTGTCAAAGTTTTACTGTCTGTTCAGGTGGTATCTTCTTAGTCCTGCAACTTTTTCACTTGAATACTGAAAAAGAAAGAAAATACTGTTTAGCAGGTGCCTGCTCAGTCAGCCTGCCAATAAAGAAAAAATGCACAAGTAGACAAACTGCAAAAGTTGTCTTGGACCATTGTATATTCATTGAAGATTGTTTCAAAGCAGCGAGTGCTGCATATATATAAAAGCAATAGAAGAATAGACAGTAATATATAAGACTTATTGAATTTAATTTTTAAAAACAAAATGCCGTGTTGCAAGCCACAGGGAAAAAAAAGGTTTGCCCTGAAGATCTTGGCACGTCATCCAATGAAAAAAATAATAATTTATTTGTTTGTATAATATAGTTTATGAGCTGATGGGGACATAGATCATTAGCACAGTATTGTGACTTGCAGCTTCAAATTAGCAGGCTGACACGTGCACAGGGTATAAAGTACTTATTTTGAAAAATAAAATAGAAAAAAATGATAATTGCAAGTTGGGACATGCTTAGTAGTGACTGAGCTCTCTTCAACTCCACAGCTTAAATTTAATGTAGACCAGTAGTTTTATAGACACTTGCACTTAAAAAAAGGTAAATAGATTTCATTTTGTCTTAAAATTCTGTAGTTGTGTCAGATTTAGCTTTCTCATGCACTATAAAGCATTTCAAAACATCACATAATCTGCTTTGGTGCAGTTTAACAAGGTTATGGTCCTCCAGTGATTTTTAAACCACTGTGGGTGGGGAAGCTTTCACCTCGTAAACAGTTACTGAGTTGGCACCTTTTTTTAACTACATAGAAATGCCTGCAATTTGTAAATGAATTGATCAAAGTAATGCAAAGTCCTACAATTATATAAAAAGTAGTTTTTACCTCATCAGGACCACCCATTCATGGCTGGGGACAACATGGGAATTTCTTTAATTTTTTTTAAGGCACCAGGGTTCTCTTTAGGTGTATTAAAAGCTGCAGTCTTAAGGATAAATGCTGCTATAAACAGAGAGACCATATTGCTTAATATCAAAGCATGAAATACTTAAATGCTAATATAGAAAGTATGGCTTCAATTGCTAGACCTAACTCCGGCTGAGTGTTCATATAGCATTTTTATAAGTGTCGTGCCTTTTTTCACTTTTTCTCAATGATGAAGAAGCATATTCAGCAGGCTTGAGAGAAAGCCCTGCACCAAAAATAATTTTGAGAGCACTTTTTGCAGCTGCTTTGAGTCCTTCTACTTGAAAATCTCTGAACTTTTCAGAAAGGCACTGCTACTTTTCAGGAAACCAATTATATAGGTGGGACCAGTGACCCTGATAACCAAGAACATGAAGAAGTTTGTCTTGACCTTGTTCATCCATGTTTAGATAATAAAAACAAAGTGGTGATGCTTCTCTGTCACATGAGAATGCTTAGCATGGTCATATTGTTGTCATAGAAACAAACCCACAAAGCGCTGGAGTGTTTTTTTATGTTTTGTTTTTTTTTTTCTGATGGAGCACTGTGGTGGAGCAATCCACTCTATATGTACACATGCCCCAAATAACTCAGTAATTGCCTGTTAGCACTCCTTGTAATGTATCTTTTGTCCTTGTTTGTTTTTACTAATATTAAAATACAAGGCCTTGATGAAAAATTTACAAGTTTCCATGTCTGCATCTGGCTCTAGCTCAACTGCCTGTGCAGCTTTTAAGCTTGCCTTTGTTATATGACCGCACAGTGGAAATACAGAAAAAATACCATACCACTAAAAAGCCACATGTCAGCAGACAATCGGAAATAAGCAAAAACTCATAAACTGTACAAGCCCAGTGATGCATACTTTAACACAAAAGTACAAAGTCTTCGAGACAAGGAAATATTCCACTGTAAATGTTCACGCACTCACCAACACCATAAGCCAGAGGCACACTGACCTTTTCACAAACCCCAGAAAGCAGCTTGATGGCTTATCTGAGAGAAAACAATCACTTTTCATCTGTTTTTGAGCAGCAAGTGGGAGCTTGTTATGTCCCAGCCATGAAGCAACATTAATCACCTTTGCCTGCATTTCAGCAATGGCCAAATGGCCAAGGCTTCAGCGCATTGGCGAACGCCATAATGCTGCCTTCATGAACGCTGCCAACGAACAGCGCATGTTGAGCCAGGGCCTCTCTTCGAACCCCCCAGATAAGGCACACATCACTCTGAAGTTAGACTTTTTTCATCTCTTCTTCTTTTTAATCATTTAAGTTTTATCAAATTGCATTAGACTTCATAGCCATAAGATGAAATATCAGAGCAGTTTGATCAGTGTTTTCCTCAAGATTTAACTACCCTGTTATTTTATATTTACCAAAATCAACACCTTTGTCATATTCTCATCTGTGTTTTCTGTATATGTTGGTGTGTAGGAAGAGGACATTTTGGATCTGCTGGAACAATGTGAATTGGACGATGAGAAGCTGATGGGCAAATCCTCCAGGCAAAGAGGCCCTAAGGTGGGTGAGAGAGAGTGTTGGGGGGGACACAGAAGCTAAGAGAAAATAGGGACCACATGCATCAGGGGACTTAAAAATGTGCAAAGAAGACTGACAGAGGCAGAAGGAGGGAGGGAAGAGGGTGGCAGGTAGTCAAATGCCTAGAGCTCACGCCCACAGAAAGCACATAGGACGTGATTCAGAAAAATAAAGGGGGGAGGTCGCGGGTTAGGGAAGAAAGAAAAGAATCAGATAGAGGCCCAAAGAAAAGACCCAACTCCCTTAGGGGAGAGCTGTCAGGCTGTCTCTCTCACTCTCTCCCTGCTATCTTTCTTTCTGTCTATCTCCCCCTTTTTCTTTTTCTCTCTGTCACATACACCTATACGCCCCCTCGATTTCCCACGACAGCATATTACTCCCTCCATCACCTTGGTTCACTCTCCTCTCTTCACCTCTCCATCCTTTTCTATCCCAGCACATCTACATCCATCCCTCCTTCGAGAGCTAAATTGGCTGGAACACTTAGTGTGTTAGGAACTCGACAGGGCAGTTCAGCGCCACATTAGAGAGGCCTTAGCTAGAATGAGGACTTGTTCAGACATAATCACTGTTGTCCAAATTAATTTAGGCCCCGTCAGTTTCGATGTTACTGCGTGTGTGGAGAGAGACATCGAGAAGAGGGAAAAGAAAATGCTGTGACGGATAGATTCACTCCTTGGGGTGTAGTGCTCACAAGCCATCTGGTGAAACTGAACCAACGAGTGTGCGAAAGCCAGAAAAGAGGAGTGAGGCAAAGGGATTAGAAACAGGATTTTGAGGGAAGGAAACAAAGTTAGGTTTGTTTTTGCTCGTGAAATGTTCAGGCAGAGAGAACAAAAGGTAGGGAAAAAGAAAGGCAGGAAGCAAAACAGGGAAAGGGACACAGACAGAGAGCTGGCAAGTGGCCTCAGGTTATCTTACCCTTTTTCTTTTTATTGACTTTTTTGCTCTTTTTCACTCCAACTCTACTAATTTTGACATACCTTATCACATTTTATCACATCATCATGTTGCCCTCTTTCCCCACATCTCTCCTCAGCTCACCATTTAGCTTGATTTTACCCAGTCACTCCCACAAGCTTCCTTTCTTTATACATTTTCTCTCTCATTTCATCTTTTCAGTGTTCCCTCTTTGCTTACTCTTCACTGTTTATTCATTGTCTGTTCTTACATCCTTTTCATTCTGTCCTCTTGTATGTCAAGAGCCCTTTTCTTTCCATGTTCATTTCCGTTTTCCTCCATCTATTCAGTGCCTCCTCTCTGTATCTGCCATACTCAGATTCACCTTGTCCTCCTCTTTATTTCTCAGTCCATCAATCTGATGTTCCCATCTTCTCTTTTATTCTCCTCTCATGTATTTAATTTCTCTCTGTCGCTATACTCTATCACTCACCCACACAACTACCCAGCAGTGACTGTGTAAGCCCTGTGATCACTTCCTGCCCATTAATTTGGGTGGGCTGACAGCATTGCCCAAGCTGACTGTTGAATAACAGATGCATAAATGCTTTATTAATGCTTTGAGTGTGTTTCCTTCCAGGTTGTGAAATACACTAAACTAAGTGAACTCCAAACTAAAACAAAAAAAAGCTTGTTTTTGTGAATTCAGGCATTACATTTGAACTTAAAACAAAAAGGTGAAAATACTTACATAAGCAGAACTAGCAGGTTAATACCAAAGAAGTCCTCAGAAGTTTCAATAGCTCTTGTACTGCAGTTTTTTTAAAAAAAAAACTTTCAGAAACCTATTTTTAACATTAAAGAAATGCATGCTTTACTTCGAACTTAACCTTTGAATGTTTTATCAGTTCATAGTTGTTCTATGTATGAAACCATCCATATTCCTTTTTATAGCGGCAGCTTATAAAGCACAGAATGTACAATTGTGTATTTGTGCATAATGAGCCTGCAATTACATATACACATGTGGGCATGTGTGCTAGCCGTGTCACCAGCAGGTCTTCCAGTGACAGATGGTAATGAGCTTGGCAACACGAGGCTGACAACGTCTCAACATCTTCATATTTGTGTGTGCGTGTTTGTGTGTTTTATTGTACTTATGTCCTTGTGGGGTTCTGTTTAAGCTGTAGACCTTTGGAGAGAGGACGTTTTTCTAAAATGAGGTCATTTTGGATGGTTTGGTTTAGAGAGCAAATAAAGTCAGTGCAATGTCCCACGAGGATAAAAGCAGACAGATGCTTATGTGTGTGTAAGAGTGCGTGTTCAAGTTTGTTTTATCATGTTACTTTCTTCATGCATTTGGTGTTTTGTGGTCAACTGATGACTTTTTTCTCTGTACCTATGAATTAATGCATGTGCATTTCTGTGTTCTGCTCTAATGTATAGTATTTTGTGCATTTGCCCTTTGCCTGTGTGCCCTTTTCAGCCTTTAACCAGCATGCCGGAATGCAGTCAGACTCCAAGACGCCAACGACCAGACTACCTGGCTGACTTCACTAGTGGCAGCAGCGCTGATAACTCCTGCTCCTCATCAGATGAAGAGGAGGAGGAGAGGAGGAAAGTGGGAGGAAGAGGAGCTGGAGAGAAAAGAGGGGAAAAGAAAGTTTCCTATGACCTTGGGGAGAGCAAGGAGAAGAACCTGGCTGAGCGTTCAGGTAAAGGGGCAGGATGCGTGCTTCCTTGCTTTCTCCTCATTTCACATTATTCTCTCTTCTTTCTACACTGTTTATTTCTTTTTATTTTAGCTGAAGCCTTCCATCTGATGACAAGGGTTAGCCTAATTGCTTAAACAACCTTGTTTTTCAGATGTGTAAATGTGAACAGCCATAATCTACTTATGTACACACTTTTAATGTTTGTGTTTGCATTTTTGTCTTCATTGGGATAAACTTTGACTATGACAGGGAATGATGTGCAGATATGAGTTACATAGTGAGCCTAATGCATATGTAACAAAGTAACAATGCATGTCCTGACCTTTGCATTTATAATTTCAGAACATACACTTCTGAGGGGGTGTACTACAAATTGAGATTAATGGGTTAGAAAGTTCGGTTAATCTTAAGGTCAGAGTTTTCAGTGTCACGAAGGTGACTCTCTTTTTGCCCGGCTGGATCACCAAGGTAAGTTGGTGCACACATAATTTGATCCCAAGCTGGTTATGTTCAGAGTTTGCGTTTAAAATAATCAGGCTAACAGAAAGAAAGTCTGGCTATGCTGAACTTGCTTTGTAGTATACCTCTCTGGTTTACCTTCCACATTTAATTTATATTTGAAATAACATATTTACATTTTTAAGTTCACAATTCCAACATTATGCCCTTGAACACACAGATGCACAAACACAAATGCTGAGAGATGTTGATTTGATCAGGACCTGTGGTTCGTGTACATACACTTGCTTCAGTAGCAAAGCAGGTGAGGTTTGGTGGTTAGAGTCAGCAAGTGCTACAAACAGGTGTTCATCAGCCTTTTATTCATGTGGCTGTTTGTGCTTTGTGATAAAATAGTACTAGAACCTGGTATTTTAATTAAAGTGCATGCAGAATGACCATGGCCCATGACTTGACAGATGTGGTTCTTGGTTGCTAAACAGCTCACTCTAAAGGAGTTTCTGAGCATCACAATTGTGGACCTACACATACACAAATGTTGGCAGCATTGAAAAGCACTTTAGGAAAGAAAAGTGTCCTGAACAGTGCAGTTCCAGTGAATAGAAGGTGAAAGTAGAAGCTGAGATGAAGAGAAGAAGGAATCTTATTGAAAAAGAAAAAAAGACTTTCTTCTGCTCCTTGAAAACACCTTGAGTTTAATGCTGAAATAGTCTGTTTTATTGTTAGAGTGATAAGTCTCAAGCATTCCTTCAAATTCGCATATGTCGCATATATCAACTCACTTTCAGCTCTCAGAAGTGAGAGAGAGAGCACCTTTCATTGCAGTTTATGTACTGACCTTGGAAAGAAAAAAAATCCCTGGTTGCATTGTGGGTTGCTAGTCCTCAGAAAAGAGGACCCTCGCATGAGCTCATTTTAGTTGTTACAAAGTAAAGGACAAAGCCATGAAAAAGCCCAACTTTTGGACAAAGCTATGTATGTGTGTGTATGCATGTGTGTGAAGAGAGAGACAGCAACCTTGCCAAGCCCTACTCCATACCAAGTCACCAAAGGGCTGCTACGGCTAAGCCACATAATGCTCTCATTTGGCAATGGCCAATCCTCAGAAGGGTTAGCAGCGACACGGACACACAAACACGCACATACTTCTGTGTGGACTTGATGTCAAGCACACACACTCTGCACCAGTAGAAAACACACACTAATACACTGGCTGGTGGACAAACTGGAGGAGTTTCAAGGGTGATAGAGAGTGTCACTATGGGTTTTCTACTTCATTTTCCATCTGCTTACGTATGTTCCTCAAATGTGTGTGTGAGTGTGCATGAGACAGACAGAGGCCTGCTCTTTAATCCATCCCCAGGCCAGACAGGACCAATGTTTAGTTTCTGGTTTTGGCTTCACGTGCTGTGGTCGTTAATAGCGCACACAGTGGATCATTGGGCTAGTGTGCCAGAGTGCAGCTATGAGAGTTTTAATGCCACACTTCATCTCCAAAGCCACCCGGCGACAGATAGAAAGCAGAAGAGAGCCTGACAACGACAGAGGCACTGAGACAGGCTCAGGCAAGAGAAGAAATTGAAGTGTGACAGTGAGTCAGTGTTCCGCCTCACTTTCCTATTTCTCTACAGGCCGCATGCACTGGAAACCTCCAGCCAAGCCACTCAAAACAAGCACCGCCCCATCTGCGTCACCAACTCTTCCAGGTCCAATAAGGCGCTCCATCTCCTGTCCTCGTTCTATTGCCTCCCTCGCATCACCAAATGAAGTGCGTGCATTGTCCACTAGGCCTTCTCCTACAGTTCCCATGGCCACACCCCTTGTTAGACCGAGTTCTGCCACGCTTCGCTCTCATTCGCTGAGCCGCAGTGGCTCCGCCCACCGGGTGCCTCACAGCAACAGCCTTGGGACAATCCACTCCAATATAGTAAGATGGTTAGCACACATTCACTCACACATGCAAAGTAGGGTTTACCCTTTTAAATCAGAATAAGCCAGATGAGTTTTTAGTCACAACAAACTTTTTTGTAGAGTACAAAATTTTACAATCCTCCGCTGAACCACTGCTACAACTAGATTTTAAATAAAGAATCAAGAATTGCTTTACATCTGCATTACCAAAGACAGAGGTGCAGTTTTATTTGTTCTTCCATCATAGTTTTTACCCTTTTTCCTTTTGTGGCATATTGTATCAAGGCCCAGTATCTTTGAAATAGCTCAGTTAATATTGTATAGGCCTACTGTAGCCCACAACAATAACCTTCTATTATGTTGCCATCTGTTGCTTTCCACCTGTCTCCTCCATTCAGCTTCCTTTTTTACAAGTGCCCTGGTAACGTTTGGATGCAGTGGAATTAAATAAAATGGAGCAGAGTAAGTTTTGGCATTGAGAACAGAACAAAGTGTGGAAAACCTTCATAATGAAGAGGCCACAGTGCGCACCATAATACTTATGTCCTTCCACATGGATACAAAATGATGTGAAATTAATTATTTTACCTAGATTTTTACCATTTTACATACTTGAGTTTCCTGTGATAATTAATCATGGATATAATAGTACCTTTCGGCTGCTCCCTTGTATTCTCCAGCTTAGTAAACATAGTCAGTCTAAAGCTGAATCTAGTTCTACCAGTGAGTTCAGTGTTATACTAATAATAATAAACTATATTTTATGGAGGTTAATTTGTATGTTATTTACTCTGTGTTACCAATATATTCTGTGGTAACTGGTCCATTAAGGAAAAGGAATCTGTTACTGTAACAGCCAGGAGCAGAGCTGTGAATTAATTGGTAAAATTGCCTGCACATAATACTCCATACATCATACAGGTATATGAAATTTGAAAGAATGTGAACATGGTGTAATTTTAAAATACACAAGTCACATAGTGTAAATGTTAAAAATATTAATATTCAAATACAGTAGCACCCAAAATACTGTGTCCTCTTACAAGAAAAGGATATTTGTCATAATGTTAAAGAGAATGATACTGTTAATATTAGGTAATTAATAATTGAATTAATCTGTTAATGGTCAGCGTTTATTTAGGCCTGATAAAAATGTAGGATGACACAGCACTATTAAATGAAACATTTTTTGTTCAATTTTAATAGTTGAAAAATTTGTCTTTACTTTATGTGTCTGTAGGGTGATCCGTTGATAAATCTGAGGAGTAAAGAGCAGGAAGCAGAGCTGGTGCGTCAGACCCTGGCAGTGCTCACTGCTATGAGGATTAGGTTTCCAGGCAAAACTGAAGAAGAAGCCGAAGCTGTGCTGGATGAGGTGGGTGCAGCATTTCCATTGTGCAGCATGTGAGTAAATGTGTGTTTGTGCATTACTTCACAAGATAATCTTTACAACATAGTGTAGAGAAGACCTAAATACAGGACACTACAGAAAGGGCACTAAATCAAAAGTGAGCCTTTATTGTGGCCATTTTGAAAATCCTAAAAAAATAAAATAAAAAAAATAAAAAATTTGGCTGCTCCCTTGTATTAACCACAGCGGATTAATCCACATTGGTAATTTGGCAGAGGTTTTAGGCTGGATGCCCTTCCTAATGCAGCCCTCTGTGGTGAGAGAGGCTTGTGTCCCCACCTAGAAAGGGGGCCTTTTGCTTGTAAAGCGAATATGTAAACCACTACACTACGGAGAAACCCTTGAAAGTCCAAAAAAATTAAACTCCACAAATTAATTAAAATCAAAAACACATAGAAAGCAAAAAAAAAATAAAGCTAAAATATTTCACAGAAACAAACTGGGCTGAAAGAGAGGGGAACATAACAGACATATTGAAAAGGACACAGGGAAGACTGGGCTGTCAATCAACATCACGTAAAAACAACAAGGAATCAAGGAAAGACAGACAGAAAGCAAAACTTACACAGGACATAAAAGGAAACAAATGTTCAAAGTAAAACAGTAAAAAACCAATAAAAACTAACACTTATGTGAATAATATTTAACAAGGGAACACAGAGTGACCAATTCATAAGCACAAATATGAGACAGGGAGATGCACAAACACTAGAGAACTATTACTAATACCAACAACAGTAATGCTAGGGATGAACCAAACACAAAAAGTAAAACTCATCACAGAATGTATAAATTAAGTAAACACAGTAACCTAAGATTTGTTGTTTAATAACTAGTACTCGTATTCTACTAGAAAAAGAAGTAAGCACAGGAAGAAAAGGAAATTGCGATATTCAACAAACACAAAACTCAAAACCTCAAACAATAGAACAATATAACACAAAGGAACAAATCAGAAACCAGAATCCAAAACCCAAGGACCAAACCTGGAACCATGACATAATCAAAAGTTGACTTTTGTGTGTAAGAAAAGAGACAGAAATATACCAAGGAAGATAAAGTATGAGTGAACTTGGAGTACAAGTGTTGAACAGAAATCCAGACACACTGTATTCCCACATCCCCTCTGTGGCCAGGTGCGGTCACTCTGCAGCCTAACTAAAAGTGACCTCCTCACATCCCTTCACAATAGCCTGTCTGCTCTGGCTTGGTTCCCATTGTCTTTCAAACGACCTCAGCAACAACCTGTCGGTCAGTTTACAGCCCCAGACTATTCCCCACTGCCCCTTTGTATAAATCAGTTCCTTCTCTTTTTCTGGTCAGGTCTGGATGTGCTGGCATTGGGTGTGTACATGTTTTCACAGGTGTGCTTGTGCTTGTTCCAAAATCATTAGTTGAGTTTATGTGGAAAAAAAAGGTTCATAATGCCAAAATTTGTGAATCGTGAATTTAAAACCATATAAAAGTAAGTAAGTAAATAATAATAATAATAATAATAATAATAATAATTTCTGAAGCAAAGTTACAAGTCACTGCACAGAACAAACAACCCATGCAAACCAAAGAGACAATTTCACAAGTACAGAACACAAATTAGGCATATTCGCATAAAAAATACAATAAAGTGTAAATTAAATAAACAGTGCACCAGTTTGAAAAAAAGTCCCTATTAGTCCTTCCATGGCACTCATTGGACAGATTGTTTCATGTCATAATGTAGAGTGAACAGATTAAAAGGTCTGGATCCAGGCCAGTGAAGCTGAAATAAAAACACATAACAGTAGAGCTACAAATGCTACTAAAATTTTAAGAAACGCCATGAAAACAAAATATCTGATTTATGGTTTTTGACTATTTTCTGTGTTCTTGTTTTAAACTCAGTATGAGTCTCCATTGGCCTGTTTGTATTAGTAGAGTTAGTGTCCCCGTAGTGTAGCGGTTTGCACAGTTGCCTTACAAGCAGAAGGTCCCTGGTTTGATTCCAGGTGGGGACACAAGCCCTTCTCATCCTGGAGGGTTGCGTCAGGAAAGGCATCCAGCATAAAACCCTTGCCAAATTTCCAGTGCGGTTTGATCTGTTGGAGAGAATACAAGGGAGCAGCTGAAGGTGCATTTTTGTATTAGTAGAGTTATGTTATTTTAGCCCCCCCATTTTAAATGAATTTAGTTTTAATAACTTTCCTTGATGTGAAGGATCTTGAGGTTAAGGAAATTGTCAATATTTTTTATGTTTTTGCAAAATAGAAGCAAAAAAATAAGAATGAAAAATTGCACTTCTAATAATGACTAAACAAGTAAAAATTTTATCATTAAAATTAAGAGCATATATTTGTGGTGATTGATTTATTGTTAGGGCAAGCCAGCAAATTTTTGTGACCTCACAAGAACACCAAAAAACAAAATGTATGTGTGTGCATAACACCTGGGTGTGTCAGGGTTATGGGAGACAATTATCACCACACCTGTACTGTTAACAAACCCTAATGAGAGCACCATGGAAACTCAGATGAACAGCTGCACCTGTACTGTTGACTCTTTGCCTCAAGAGAAAACGAGTGTTCACTTGGCATGAAAACAATCTTTGGCATTTTTAGCTTTCCATGATTTAAAGTTGAGGTCTAATTGGACTAATGATGTGTTTGTATCCATGTAATTGCCTCCTTTATCTTTCATTCAAACCCTTCTTTTTTGTCGCGGTTGGAACCAGTAAAAAGATGAAATGTATCAAATGCATTTTATTGGGCTTTAATTAAGGGTAATTTGTGTCTGTACAAAACACAATGTGACAAATGAGGATGCAGCTCACAGACAGAAAACAAGACATATTAGTGATGTGCTGCAGTAAATAATTTCTCACCTTGTTTGCAGGATTCTTAATGTGGGAGGAAAATAAAAAAGTAAACTAGCAACTTTCTAGAAAGCGAACAAAGTATAGTGGATACAGAAAGTGAGCACACCCCTGTTAAAATACCTTTTTTATGTAAAAGAATAAGACCATAATAAATAATTTCAAAACTTTTTCCACCTTTAATGTAACTTATAATCTGTACAATTTAGTTGAAAAGGAAACAAATTTGTTAGAAGGCAAAATATTAAAAAAAGTACAATATCTGGTTGCATGCATACCCTAAAAGTAATACTTCACTGAAACACCTTTTGCTTTATTTACAGCCTTCAGTCTTTTTGGGTACATATCTGCTTTTAATTAAAGTGATTCCAACTAACCCCAAAGAATGTTCATCTGAAGTAGTAGGATTTTCCTGACAATTACTCAGTGGCATCCTACAGCAAAAGCCATGGTTTGCAGAGAGCTGACTAAGCATTAAAGAAATTTCATTATTCAAAAGTATTATTCAGAAGAATGGTAAAAAATATCCATGGCATTACGTACATATACCAGTGAAGACAGTAATCAAGAAGTGGAGAAAATATTGAACCACTGTGACGTTATGGACAACTGGTCATTTCTCCAAAATTAATAAAATGACAAGATGAAAATTGGTCAGCAGTAACTGGGATTTTATTCAAGGTGGAGGGGCCTATAGACGTTTCCAAATAGCAGTCAGTTTTGGCCTGAAACCTTCTGATGTCTACTTGGAAAGCTGAATCTCAAGAGGAGTTTTACCTTTCAGCACAACAATGACCCCAAGCATACTTCCAAATCAACAAAAGAATGGCTTTACTAAAAGAAAATTAATGTTTTGCAATGGCCCAGCCAGAGCCCAGACCTAAATCCTATTGAAAAATTTTTAGGTTGACCCCAAGAAGAAGCTTTGTAGCACATTTACAAGGAAGCATGGGCAAATATTGCCAAGTCAAGATGTGCCATGCTGATAGACTTCTACCCAAATAAACTGAATACTTACTTTAAATGATGGCAAGTATGTGCCCAAAAAAGTCAAGGTGCCCCTCCTGTGACACCTTGACTAGTTGCTTTCTATCATTGTATCTTGTACATATTGTATATAGTGTTTAAATTTGGAGTTATTTATGTTACATTTGAGCTTTATACATATATGTTTACACATTTAATCTGAATTTTTCTTCCTTTCAGATTCATATTTATTTTTAGATAACTGAGTATCTGTAACAAAAATCCAATTTACCCCCTGGGATTAATAAAGTATTCATATTCTGAAAAACACTGAATGCTGTAATTGAAGCAAAAGTTGCTTCAATAAAGAATTAGTTTTAGGGTGTGCACACTTATACACATTTTTTTATTTTTTCTATTTTCCCCCCTAAGAGCTTTGTTTCTTTTTCAATTGAATTGTACAGGTTATAGGTCACATTAATGGTGGAAAAGTTTTTAAATTATTTATCATGGTCTCATTCTTTTACATCAGAAAAACCTGGTATTTTAATGGGGGTATGTTCATGTTTACCCCATCCCCATATCTCAGAATCCTTGTGGCTGGTTTGTCTGTGTGTGGGTGTGTACTTGTATTACTTAAGTACAATAAATATAAATGTTTACACTGGGGACTCCTTAAAAAAAGTAAATCATTATGTAAACTGCTGAAGTTTAACTGCAGACTTGTTTTAATGTTAGAGTAGGATAACAGTTAGGGGTAGCCAGGTGGTAACAGATAGGATAAATTGACAGGAATGTCAATGCAATGTCCTCTGAAATGATGCAAACCCAGCTCTGTGTGTGTGACTGTGTGTGTGTGTGTGTGTGTGTGTGTGTGTGTGTGTGTGTGTGTGTGTGTGTGTGTGTGTGTGCGCGCGCACGTGCATGTGATAACAAGAGGGTGAACAGCTTCATGATTTCTAAAATATTCTACTCCCAGTTTGTGGTGAGCCTCACTCTAGTTATTCCTCTGCATTTGCAGCTGAAACATCACAGCTGCAGTGACTGATAACGCATCAAACCATGCAAATAAGGTTTAACCACACTTTCCAGACACAGATGCTCTCACTGTACAATATTTGTTGGCAATGAATATCTTTTTATTAGTCCTGATGATGCCTGGAAACTTTTACTTCTCACGGATATTTTTACATGGTTGTGTTGCTTTTACTGAAGAGACAAATCTGAATTTTTGGTGTTGACGTCCAGATGAAAATCAGACTGACTCACTGGCATCACTGATGCCTGTAGAGATCAGTCATTTTAACTTACTCATTCCTCCACTTGTGGCAAATTGATTTTGCTGAATGGAAGCTCACCTGTGGGGCAGTATTTTGAGTTCTCCCATTAACATCCACATCGAATGAATCTCAACCTCCGAAAGAGAAGCTTAATGCAATTTGTTACTGGAAAAGGGGTGTAGCCTTCTGCTTTTCCTTATTTTCTCTCATTCATATTCTGTCACTTCAGTGGGTGATACCTGAAAAGCATTTAAAAATTCAGCCAGTAGAACGTAAGAAATAAAGCAAGTTAACTAAAAACATATACGAGCTCATTGCTCTAAGCAAGTTAAGTCAACTTAGGGTTCAGTGTTAAATAACTTGTTCATTTTGAGTGTGCAGTACTTAAAATTGAGTCGTAAAAGTACCAGAGTATAGGTTACAGTATAAGATACGACATCTCATTTTAAATGCACTTAACAGACCTTAGTCATGCTGATTTAAAAATGAAACAACTCATAAAAACCGATAAGGAATAAGCTTTATTTCAGAAATACCACCCCTGACAAGCAGTCATACCAAACTTCCTTTAATTAACATTTAGATAATAAAATTTAGAGGGGAACTATTATGCTTTTATTAATGTTCTGTCATGTATGCTGTTACAGTGGTGGGCAAAGTTTCAGATAAAGGGGTCAGTGTGTGTACAAGAGCTCAGACTTCAGACTGTTCTAAAAACTCAGTTTCACACCGTTGATTCTACTCTTGGATCTTTGTGGCTCATAGTAAGAGGATATTCCTAATATGGTCATCTCAGGCAGCTCCACCCACCTGCTGTTCAAATCTTCTGCTCATGAGGGGCAGCCAATGAGAAGAGAGCTGGAGCTCACGCTGCTTGTTTCAAACAGAAGTTTAACTGAGGGGCTGCACTGAGGCCCAGGATGAGAGGAACAAGGCTTATTTTAAGCTTTTAATCATGCAATGCTACTTTAGTAGAGTATAAAAAGAAATATGAATCTGTAACTGAATCAGAATACTTTATTAATCCTGGAGGGGAAATTGAGCATAAAAGGAAAACACACAAATAACAGGGGTTTTTCCTGCTCAAAACAGACCTTTGGTGGTTTACTATGCATGTACACAAGATTAGTCCATGCACAGTAAAGGCACTGAGTCTACTACCTTATTTCATTTTGTACTATTTCTGACTATTTGATGAGCATAAATGTTTGCTCTAATTGAGTAAATGATGCCTCAGTTGATGAGGTTTTAAAAAAGTAATGCAAAGCTCCAGTAGAGTCCAAGAATGAAACTGTGGAGCTGTAAATGAACAGAAATGGTCCACTTTCAAATACAGAGAAACTTTTATAAATGTTTACTACACAAATACATATACTGTACAGGTAAGTGCTGGGACTGAAGCCTCTTTTAGAACATTTTATCCCTCAATGTTCTTTAAGGTAAATTTTCTGTGTGCACAAGAACTTATTTTGTGGGGACAGCTTATTACATTGTATTTTTATTATTATTATTTTTTTTAGGTTTCAGGACTTCAGTCAGGGGTGGCACAGTGTTGCCTCACAGCAAGAAGATCCTGGGTTCTTACTGCTCAATTCAGATTTTTTTTTTTTTTTTTGCTGAAATTCGATTTTTTTGCATCGTCATCACATTATAATTTTAAAATGTGACCTCCAACAAACTCCACTGTGAATAATCTCTGGCCCTGAAATGACGCACATGCACAGAAGAAGACATGACGTCACAAGCAGGACGCTGTGTTTACAGAAGTAAATACAGATGCTGACCAGCTCCATCAACGCTGTCTGCCATGCTTGTTTCACCAATTGTTTAAATTTGATCTTGTTGCGTTATGACGTCTTTCTCACTTCGGTGACGTAAAAGTCGGACGAAATGCAACATGACCGTTCAGACTGAGGTCACTTTGAAAAACATCTGATATGTTTCCGATTTAGGATCACATATGAAAGTGGCCTGATTCTGATTTGAAATTAAAAAAAAGATCTGTGCTGTTCAGAGTGTCATTAAAAAAAATCAGACATGGGTCACATATGGGCAAAAAAAAAAAAAACTAAACTAATTTGGGCCACTTTTGCCTGCAGTGTGAACATAGCCTAAAACACGTGCTAGTGTGCCCAACCCACACCTGAAAGAGAGAGAGAGAGAGTGAGAGACAGAGAGAAAAAAAAGGAAAACAGAACCCCGGAGGTGACCGTGACAATTCTGAACTATGAATCAAGCAACGTTACTCTAGAACAGTCCAGGAATTAAAATATGGAGCTGGAAATGTCATGTTTCCATGTGGAGAGCTGGAGGTTCACATAAACACCAACTAATCCTTAACACTGCTTTCACACAAACCACACCAAACATCCACAACCATTCAAAACCCAAACACGACAGAACTAAAATGACCTACTAATAATAAATGAATAATCTGAAATAAAATGTGCAAATTTGTGAGAATGAAAGATATCCTGAGGTTTCTACATGTTGATTACCTGAAACAGAAAAATGAAAACAAATGGACATAATATGACAAATGAACTGAATTTAAACCAAAACAATGAGAGTTTTAAACTTTAAAATGTACCACATATTATGCCTAAGTAAACCATCACTACAGGAGTATAAGGAAAGTATAAGGAACCATAAACTCAGAGGCGTTTCTGTTATTTCGTCCACCTTGTGTGAAACCAAACCCTTGTTTGCAAAGCTTATCGTTCACCATCCTCCGCTTCAGTGTCTTTTTCAGTGTCACATATCTCAGATGTGGGTGATGGCCTGGAGACAGAGCATGCAGCTCAAAGATACAGGTGATACAGATGGCACAGAAGATAGAAGAGTCTGTGGGCCAAAAAAAACAAAACAAATCACATGCCGAAGAGGCCTAACATTCCTGATCGATGCTGGTCCCACGGGAGGTGAAAGGCGTGTCTGTCTGCACGTATTGGTGCCTTTTTCGCTCTTTCTCCCTCTTCTTTGACTCTCTGTTCTCTACACTATCAGGTGTGGGTGTTTAACACGTGTGCTCGGTTCACGGGGGTGGGCGTGGCTGAGGTGGCGTTGTGGCGGTACACCTGTTCTGTATTCTCTTTACCAGCTTTATTTAAGCCGAGCAGTCCTTTCCATTTGCTGCTGGAATGTTTAGCTGCTATCAGTATAGCTTAGCAGGCAGCATGGTGGTGTCACCTCACAAGAAGCAGGTCCAGGTTCAAATCCAGCTGCCTGCCAGCTTAGGCCCTTCTGGGTGGACTTTGCACGTTCTCTCTGTGCTTGCTTCAGCTTCCTCCCACAGTCCAAAGACATGCAAATGGGTTAGGTTAGTTGGCGATTATAAACTGGCCATAGGTGTGAATGCAAGCATCTCTGTGTTGGCTCTGTGACAGACTGGTGACCTGTCCAGGGTGTACCCCGCCTTTCACCCCATGACAGCTGGGACAGGCTCAGCGCCCCCCACAACCCTGAAGTGGATAAGTGGAAGAAAATGGATGGATGGAGTATAGGCTCATCCTGGTGCTGCTCAGTGACCACCTGGACCCTCTGAATAACTCTACCTGACCCACTCTCACCCTGGACTTTGGATCTCTGTTTTGGAGTCTTGGAACTGTGGAGTATTTGGACCGGCCCTGGAACTCAGTGTCTGGAGAAACAGCCTCATCAGCTCTAATCGTTGCCCCTCAATCTGGTCTATATTATGCTTTGTGGACTGTGTTAAAACTCTGGTGCTGGGATCATTTGCACTCGACGAAAGTAACTGTTTACCACGTATCATCCAGCCAGCCATTTTCTTAGGCTTATCCATTTCAGGGTTGCAGGGGGGTGGAGTCTCTCCCGGCTGTTAAAGGGTGAGAGGTGAGGTACACCCTGTACTGGTTCCAGCCTATGCTCTATCACAGTCATATGACTTTATTTCAGGTCCCCCTTTTTGCATTTTAAGCAGCATTTGCATTTACACTCACCAGCTACTTGTAACTGCATTAAACTGCTTTTTAACACAAATACATTATCAGCCAGTCACATGGTAGCAACTTAGTGCATGTAGACATGGTTAAGATGACCTGCTGAAGTTCAAACTGAGCATCAGAATAGGGAAGAAAGGTGATTTCAGTGACTTTAAATGTGGCATGGTTGTTGGTGCCACATGGGTTGATCTGAGGATTTCAAAAACTGCTGATCTGCTGGGATTTTTCCACACAACCATCTCTAGGATTTACAGAGAATGGTCCAGAAAATATCCAGTGAGCAGCTGTTCTCTGGAAGAAAATACCTGTTGATGCCGAGGTCCGAAGAGACTGCTTCGAGGAAGCATAGGAAAGCAACAGCAACACAACCAAGGTGTGCAGATGAACATCTCTGAATGCACAACACAGTGAACCTTGACGCAGATGCGGCCCATCTGCCAGACCACGCTGGGTGCCGCTCCTGAGCAGGAAACTGAGGCTGGAATTTAAACAGGTTCCCCCAAACTTGAACAATAGAAGATCGAAAAAACATTGGCCATTCAGATGGTAAGGTGAGAATTTGGTGTGAACAGCATGAAAGTTCCATCCTGCCTTGTGTCAAAGGTTCAGGCTGCTGTTGGTGCTGTAATGGCGTGGTGAATATTTTCTTGGCACACTTTGGGCCCCTTAGTTTTAAGTGATCATTCAAACACCACAGCCCATTTGTATATTGGTGCTGACCATGTCCATTCCTTTATGACCACAGTGTCGATGGCTGCTTCCAGCAGGATAACGCACCGTGTCACAAAGCTCAAATAATCTCAAAAGTTTGTTGAACATGAAAATTAGTTCACTATACTCAAAATGGCTTCCACACACGCCAGATCTCAATCCAGCAGAACCCCTTTGGTGCTGTTGCTTTGGTGGTAGAAGGGGAAATTCAGATTGTGGATGTGCAGCCGGCAAACCTGCAGCAACTGTGTGATGCTGTCATGTCAATATGGACCAAAATCTATAAGGAATGTTTCCAGCATTTGGATGAATCTATGCCATGAAGAACTAAGGTAGTTCTGAAGGTAAAGGGGGTCTAACTTGGTACTAGCAAGGTGTACCTAATAAAGTGACCAGTTAGTGTATAAGGAGTTTTCATCAAACACCAGTGTGGCTGTTATCACCTGAGGCTGCTGTCTGAGCAGGTAACAAATAATAACATAGTAAAAGGCAGCTGTAATGCTGTAAAATGGCTTTAAGGTGTTATCAAACAGTAAAAGGTGCTTTAAAACAGTTTATGAGTTTAACTGTTACCAATAAAAAAATGTAAACGCTATCCTTTCTTTCTTTCTTTGTTTCTTTGTTTCTTTCTTTCTTTCTTTCATTGATGCTGGTGCAACAACAGTTTTTTTCAGAGCCCAGAACATCCTGTTTTATTTTAGCCTGTAGCGTCCCCTGATGTGTGGATACAATAATACAAGTGCAGACGTGAAATGATTGGGAAACTTGAAGCTACAAATATGTGAAACGGGAAGTTCAGCGCTACTATTTTTTGTTGTTAATAAAAAATATCATCCAACCCTACATGTTCCATTTTTTTACCCTATAAAAGCAGGAAAACCATGAGCAAAAATGTACATTGCAAACATTTTTGATCACAGTTTCAGTGTAATCCATATGAAAATAACATTTTATTCTTTAACTAAGAAACATGTCCTCTATTGTCGCTGAAATGACTAAACTTGGTGATTTATGCCCATTTTATAACAGTACTTGTCTTCTTCATTTAACCCAGCCACAGGGGCCCACAAGCCAGCGTACTCCTAGTGCAAGTCCGTGACCTGGATCAGTGTTTACACGAGATGTTACTGAGGATTAGAAAATGTCAAGGCACTTATTTTTGTGGGTTCTGTTACTTCAGCTGCTGCTCAAGAGCATCGTTTGAAAACAGAATCATCTGAGGACTCATCTGAAACCAGCTGCTTATTTGAGGACAGACTCGTAGGAATTTTCCTGGTGAATTTCAGGGAGTCACTTGTCCACATTTATCATAGTCCACATTTGCCAGTAAGGGAGTTAGTACCTCAGTTCATTTAGACTCCACAGATTTAATTACCTGTCAGCAACAGCAATGAATGCACCAGCAGGCTCTTGTTGTGTTGCTTATGTGTGTGACGGCGGCTGGGAAGCTGGTTCCCAGGGTGGCAGTTTAAGCCTGATAAATGTCAAAATAATGCTTCTGGTGAAGATTAATGAGTCCAATTCGAAGTAAGAAACTCTCATCATGAACGCTTTAATAGCTAAAAGCAAGAAAGATATCAAACATGAGCAGAACAATTTGTGATGGTTACCCAAGCAAGGTAATAACCCATTAAAAGGGAAGCTGGAGGTGTTTTCAGTGTAATAATAAGATATTTCACTCCTGCTGCCGACATTAAACTCTTCTGGTTCTGCTCCAGAGAGCTGGTGCATCGGTGTGAGCAGCATCTCAATGCTGGAGATGCTCCAGTTGAGAAAATAGGAGCAATAGTTCATTGAAAAATGTGTAAATATAAATGGAAATACAGTACATAATGCAAAATCTGTGTTTGTACAATTCTAACCAGCTTGAAGGTCAGTATTTAGTATGATCACCTTTATTCTTCAGCACATCCTGAACTCTCTTAGCCAAGCTTTCTTGTCATTTTTTTAAGTAGTCTTCAGGAGTAGTTCTACAAGCTTATTGAAGGACATTCCAAAGCTCGGCTGCCTTTTGTTCCAGTCTCTGTCAAGATGATCCCGCACTGCTTCAGTAATGATGAGGCCAGTCCATGACTGATAGGGGAGAATTCCAAGTGCTATCTAGCTGGTGTTACACTATGGCCTTCAGAATGGCTTCTTTACTGAGATCATTTCTGATGAGGCTTCAACTGTAGGGCCAGGTGCATGTCTCAGGTCCTGTGTCAGGTCTTCATTGAATTTTTCCCCCTATTTCTTAAGGAAATGACTTTCAGATACTGTCCATCTGGTGTAGATAGTTTTTCAGGCCTGTCACTTCTTCTTTTGTCCTCCACTTGTCCAGTTTTTCATCTTTTTAGGACAAAGGAATATCTAATGAAAAACTTCGGACATTGGCTAAGGACACACTGCACACACAGATATGCCAAGTTTTCAGTTAGTAGCTCTTTGGGAATCACTTTGTTGGTGGAAAACTACTATTTTACGCCTGTCAAACTGTGTTATCTTTGGCATTTTTAAAAATAAATTCAACTAAAGAAATGGGAACAAATGTCTTTTTTGTGACAGGCTGCTTGTAACAATGCAAGCTGCAATTTAAAGTTGGTTCTTTGCAGAGTTGTCAGTTATGTGTAGACACAACACTGGTTTATCCCTTGTGTTATATTGTGTGATTTATAGGGAAGTGTGAAGCGCAGGAAACTGCACTGGTTCGTATTTTAAAGTGGTACTGGGTAAACTTACCTTTGTGCTATTCTCTGTCTCACCTGCAGTAGTTACCAGCTCCTCCAAGGGGTGGCTTTTTTACAGGCTGGGAAAACAGAATTTTCTTATTACACACCGTGGACATGGAGAAATTTGCAGAAAGACCTAACTTTAAATCCACTTTTATCTATTGTTGAATTTAAAAGCATCATAAAGAATATAGCAAGGGACACATTTTGGATGTTTTCCTTTGTTTTGTTGTGGTTATTTGTATATTGCATTTTATGTTGTAAGTTTTGCATTTGAAATTTGATCTCAATTGGACTTCCTGAAAAAATAAAGGTAAAATTAAAAAAATAAAGTGGCATAACGAGCACAGAAACATTCCACTGAAAATGGTCAGATAAAGGGATAGTAGAAGATAGTAGATAGATAGTAGAAGATAGAACAGACGGACAGGGAACAGGGAGGAGCAGAGCAGTCAGACAGTTAGTCTGACCAGCATGACAGTTGTGCAGTGAGAACATAACTGTGTAATATCTCCTTTGTGTACAATAAACAATTCAGCTGGACTGTCAAAATATCAAACACCTAATACTGTTAATTAGTGTATAATGCCTGCTAATGTATACTTATGCTTAATTCTTCTTTTTACATTTATACAGTGTTGGATTTATAGATTTATATAATTTATATTTAATAATGTGTTTTCATTTTATATGTATATAATGTAGGATTTATGCCATTTTTATTTAATGATGTGCTTTATGGTGCTACAGTGCTGCTAGAGTTTTTAATTTCCCAAGGAAACCTCACAAGGGATCAATAAAGTTCTATCTATCTATCTATCTAGCTAGCTAGCTATCTATTTAAAATGAGTGAAAAAGCAGCCAATGTCCAAAGAAAAGTTTTGTAAGACCTTCAGAAAAGAACTATTGCTCAAGACCACTTTAAAAGTGACAAGAAAGTCAAAATAGAAAGAAATTATGTGTGAAAACATTAAAGGGTTAAAATATGTGGACTAACTCAAATTAAATCTCTCCATCTTTGCTATTATTCTCGTATTTCTGCGATAATGACCCCCTAACCGCCGTCCATTGTCGATACGTGACGGTATTCATCTTGACCGAGACCAGCTGCTCTTTGGTCGTCCTCTCGCGAGAAGTGCGACGTCACGTGGATTATGGCTGGAGATCGCGGATATTAGAAGGTACTTTTCTGCTTTTATTTACGTCGGTGTGGATTAAAAAAGCGCGTTTTTGTAGTTTATTTACCGCAGCAAGTGACACATACGCATGATTCGTCGCTAAAATAAGCGCCTGTGGCTTTTTGTGGCGGCTTACGTCGACGCCGCCGGTTCAAACCTTCGAAATAAGAGCACAATGTTTTCCGCGCTTTTTACCACTACGAAAACAGTTAGCTTTAGCCAGATGAATGATCCGCTGTGGCCGAGCGCCTGACGGGTATCCTCCAAACTTTGGCGGCTTGTACTTCACGCACCGTGTTCGTAAGTGGGCGTGAAGCCCTGAGCGACAAGGAGAAGTCGTCTGAACTGATCATTTAACCGGCTGCTAGCTTTAGCCGCAACCCGGGGCCTACTCAGGAAGCGGGCGGGAGCTTTTATTTTCCAAAACTGCTTCTTCATCTGAGCTGCCAGGGCTGCAGATTCAGAGCATTATACCTGCCCACAGGATTTTGTGTGCATGTTCGATGTTCGCGATGCTGTGTTTCGTTAATAAATGGTTGATGGGGCTGTTAACATGCAGCGTGGTTTGTCTTCTCGTTCACCGCAGAGGAATCCACAAACTGAGATTGATAGAGGAGGCGAAGCTGTGACTCTTCAGCAGCTCTGACACACTACTCTCAGTAAGTTTTTTATTCTTCCTATCAACTTCTACAAGTCCGTGAGAAGCTGGGTGTTTATGTGCTGTCGTGCATGCTCAGTTAGTTACTTTGATTCTGTATGAATATTGAAAATTTCCCACTATATGTCCTGCAGGAGTCACGGGAACCCAAAAATGTGTGATTATTGCTTTTTTTGGCTGTTTGTGGCTCCTTTCATATATTCAGTGTGTGCGAGTGATTGGAGGTTTCCAACAGGGTAGTAAAAATTCTTGAGTGAAGCATCTTAAAACTTAAATGTCCTGGAATTAAGGTGATGTGGCTTTTCCAGGTTCGGTAGTGATTATTAGTAATCAAAGAAGCAAATAACTGATATTTAGAACCATTATTCCACTACAGTGTTCCTTCAGCTGCTCCCATGTATTCTGGTAATTTGGCAGAGGTTTTATGCCGGATGCCCTTCCTGACGCAACCCTCTGTAGTGAGAGGGGCTTGTGTCCCCCACCTGGGACAATTACAATATAGATTCCAAATACAGCCCCAGTTCTGAGAAGGTTAGGATCTGCATGAAGTATAAATAAAACACAATGCAGCGATTAGCAAATCTCATTAACCAATATTTTATTCGCAAATAAAATGTATCAGATGTTGAAAGTGCGGCATTTTACATTTTCCTGAAAAATACCACCTCATCTTGAATTTGATGGGAACATTTCTCAAAAGTGTTGGGAACAAAAGGCTGGAAAAGTAAGTGGTACTAAAAAAGAAACAGCTGGAGGAACATGTTGCAGCTAATGAAGTTATTTGGCAACAGGCCAGTAATGTGATTGGGTATAAAAAGAGCACCTTAGAGAGGCAGAGTCTCTCAGAAGTTAAGATGGGCAGAGGTTCAGCGTTCTGTTAGAAATTGTGTCAACAAATTGTGACACAACTTCATAATAATGTTCTTCCATGTGAAATTGCGAATACTTTGAATATTCTATTATCTACAGTATATAATATCATCAAAAGTTGATGTTGTGAATGTGCAAGGGACACAGCCGAAAACTAATATGGGATGCTGGTGCTCTTCAGGCCCTCAGGCAGCACTGTATTGCAAACAGGCATGATTCTGTCATGGAAATCACTGCATGGGCTCAGGAACACTTCCACAAATCATTGTCTGTGAACACAGTTGGTCGTGCCACAAATGCAGGTTAAAGCTCTATTATGCAAAGAAGAAGCCATGTGTGAATGTGATCCAGAAAGACCGCTCTCCTCTCTGAGCCAATGCTCATTTAAAATGGACTGAAGTGGAAAACTGTTCTGTCGTCAGATAAATCCAAATTTTTTATTCTTTTGGGAAATCATGCATGCCATGTCCTCCGGACTAAAGAGGAGAGGGTACATCTGGCTTTTTATCAGTGCTCAGTTCAAAAGCTTGCATTTCTGATGGTATGGGGGTACAGTAGTGCCTACGGTACTGGCAGCTTGCCAGTACCGCAGTTTAGCATTTCCGCAAGACAATGCTAAACTGCAGCTATTACAACAGCATGGCTTTGTAGTATGAGAGTTCGGGTGCTGGACTGGCCTGCCTGCAATCCAGACCTTTAACCAACTTGAAAACATTTGGCACATCATGAAATGCAAAATATCACAAAGATCCAGACCCGGGGCTGTTGATCATCTGGAATCCTATATCAGATAGGAATGAGACAACATTTCTTTCCTGAAGGTCCAGCAGCTGGTCTCCTCAGTTCTTAGGTGTTTACAGACTGTAAACCAGAACTGGGCCACCAAAGAGTCAAATCCAGCCTGCTAGATTGCTGTATAAAATATAAAAATTGCTGTTAAAAATTAATAAAGTGAATAATAAACCATTAAATGACAGGAAATGAGGGCTGTTTTTATTATAGTATACCCATAAAATAATAGAAAGATTTCCCACTTTATCACTATACAGTCCCCTCCAAAAGTATTGGAACAGCTAGGCCAATTGATTAGTTTTTGCTGTGCACTGAAGGCATTGGTGTGTGTGAGAGATCATGAGGTGAATATGAGAAGAGAGATCAGTTTCAGCTTTTACTTCCTGGTATCATCGAAATATGTTAAGCAGCATAGAACTGAACACATCTGAAATCAAACCAACTAGTTTTTATGTGAGCAAAAGTACTATGACGGAATGTTTTTAACTGAATTAAAGTCAAACACCAAAAAAAAAAAAAACCCTGTTTCTCACTTCTGTCATGTAAATTTGAAATTTTCTACTGATATGTCCCCTCGCCTGTTTTCCGGCAGCAGTGATGGCGCATGTCTCCAACCACGGAAGGCTGCTGCTGCAGCGCCTGCATCAGCAGCGCGAGATGGACTTTCTGTGTGACATCACCATAATGGTGAAGGACGTGGAGTTCAGAGCTCACCGCAACATCCTCGCTGCATTCAGCGACTACTTCTCCTCCCAGGCCGAAAAGGGTCTAGAGGTTACAACCTTGGACCCCGACAAGGTCAGCCGGTACTCTTTGGAGAAGCTGCTGGAGTTTATCTACACAGGACACATGAACCTCAGCAGGTAAATGTTAAAGTTTGAGAGGGACGTGATGATGTTTTAAAGAGATGTACAAGAATGTCCTGCACTGTTGCATTTAGTGTGTCGTGTATAGTCATTTAAAAAATAAAAACCAAGGTACACCCCATGATTGAATAGCTTGTAGGACCACCTTTAGCAGCAATAACTTGAAGTAATGATTTTGTGTATGACTTTATCAGTCTCTCGCATGGCTGTGGAGGAATTTTGGCAACACATGATGGATAGGGCTGAAGCCTTAAACTGTTACTTAACCAGTAAGGAAAACCCTTAAGGTCGGGATTTATTTTTATGAGAGTCTCGTGGGCACATATAGAGACTCTCACAAAAATAAATCCCGACCTTAAGGGTTTTCCTAGTGTTCCCAGTAGCGTAGTGGTTTGCGCATTTGCCTTTGAAGCGAAAGGTCCCTGGTTCGTTTTCAGGTGGGGACACAAGCCCCTCTCACCATGGACGGTTGCATCAGGAAGGGCATCCGGCATAAAACCTCTGCCAAATTACCATTGCGGATTAATCCGCTGTGGCGACCCCTTGGTGGAGAATACAAGGGAACAGCCGAAAGGTGGGCACATATAGCCAGGTCAGTCAAACGTGCATAGGCATTGGAAAAGCAATCAGAGGATATGTGTCTCATCTTTTGGATTTTTACATTCGTCCCGACTCCTTCCACAGAAATTGGTTCACATCTTGTTAGAGGCACCAAAGAGGGTTGGGGAAGGTCTCATTTTTAAAGTTACGTGACAATCTGTTCATACGTTGGTAATAAGAAGGGTTAAATACATGAAAAAAGTTGCATAGAGCAAATTAAACCTGAATTTTGTTTGAGCTTTTGTTTTTTTTCTGGTTTCAGCACCAGACAAGCGGCTGTGCGTCGAGCAGCTGTCTTCCTGGGAATGACCGAAGCCACAAAGTATCTGGAGGAAATCCCTCACTGGTCTGAGGTCGGTGAAACATTTCAGTCCGAGGCAGATAAAAAACCTGGTCTCTCAACTCCCAGCCCCGCCTCCCCTGGTAGCCCCAGCTCGCCAGTTCCCTTGTCCATCGTCTCCGCTTCAGGGGAATGGCATGAAGAGGGGAAGGATGGCAGAGAGCAGGAAGATGAGTGCAAAGGTGTGTTTTTGGAAGATGATGAAGAGTACAACCCTGCCGTGCCAAAGACTGCAGGGAGAGGACAGGGCAGGAAGAGAGGCAGAAGACCTAAGAGTTTCAGTGGGGAGCAGACAGAGGCAAGTGGCTCTGCTGATGGTACACCCAAAACCCACAGCTATAGAGGCAGGCGGAGGGGACGAGGAAAAGGCAGGGGGAGTGGGAGAGGGAGAGGAAGAGGAAAAGGAAGCTTGAGAAGTGAGGAAACTCTCATTTCGGATGACTCTGACACGAGTGTGAAGGACTTCGGTGACACGTCGGCAGACTGGAGCCCCTCGCAAGAAGAGGAGGAGGAGGAAGAGGCTGGCAGTAAGAGACCTCGGCTGAGCAGCGGAGAGGGGAAGAGAGGGCGAGGCCGAGGGGGAAGGAAGCGAGGCCAGGGGCGAGGACGGGGCCAAGGCAGGGCACAGACCGACGAGGACGAGGCAGGGGAGGACGACATCAGCGTAGACAGACAGGGGGAGGAGGGGGTGGAAGAGGGTGAGATTGGGGAGATGGATGCGATGGATCTGGGCGATCTCTCGCTGTCGTGCACCGAGTGCAACAAACTGTTTAAAGACGTGAGCAGCCTGCGTCGGCACGAGAAGATCCACAAGGGGTTGAAACCGTTCGCCTGCATCTTCTGCTCCAAGACCTTCAGACAGGCCACACAGCTGAAAACACACCTGCGCATACACACAGGTGAGCTCTGCAAAAATACATCCTGCTAGTGTGTGAAGCATTTTAGAATAGTTTTAGCTTTATGTGTAGGAGCTCAGAGATTCTCAGGTTATCCTGCAGCAGCAGCTGGAAAATATGAGACTTTTTGCGAAAACGCAGCTATTTCTTTACTTCTTGTTTCAACGTCTTTGCTTCTGGTTTTGACTTCAATACAGAAAATGTTTCCTAAGTGGCAAGACCTATCCTGGCACGTGACAATGGCAGGCATCATTTGGGCTTTACCTGGCAAAAACTCGCTACTTATGGCTTAAAAAGCAGGACTTCACCAGCTAGTGTGTGATATTGTAGCGGCTGCATCCCTCTTTTTTTTTTTTTTTTTTTTTTTTCAAAAAAATTTTTTTAAAATTTAAAATTAAAAATAAAAAAAAAAAAAAAAAAAACTAAAATTCC
>VUQH01045952.1:0-20553 GCA_015106775.1 Etroplus canarensis
TGTTCCTAGCCTTGCTTCCCCTCCACCTGGTTTCTTGCACACACAATATACCTACCTTCCTTCTCTCCATCATATCAGCCAGCTCTCTCCCTTTGCCAGTCATAGTCCCTACATTTAAAGTCCCTACTCTCACGTCCACCCTCCTACCTTTCCTTCTCTCTCTCTGCCTCCTAACATGCTTCCCCCCCCTCCCCCTCCTTGGTCTTCGGCCAACAGTAGCATAGTTTCCACCGGCACCCTGTTGGCTAACGGCACCGGAGGCGGTCGTTGTTAACCCGGGCCGCGACCGATCCGGTATGGAAGTCGTGTTATGAATCCGCATATTTGATTTGGCACAGTTTTTACGCCGGATGCCCTTCCTGACGCAACCCTCACCATTTACCCGGGCTTGGGACCGGCACTAGGACTACACTGGCTTGTGGGCCCCGTGGCTGGTTTTTATTATGTGTTTGAAATACCTCCAACCTTTTATTAAAATACAGTTTGGACCAAACACCACCTTGTAGCTACTCTGATAACAGTGCTTTAAAAAAGCCTTTGCTGCTGTTACTGTTGAAATCGAAGACGTTTGTCTTATCAGGGATTGACTTGAATTTACCACTTGATACTAAAAGACTTTAACATACCCATATCAAGCTCTTTATTTGCAAAGGAGATTCGTGGTGAAGCATGAAAAGGTCCCATATCAGATTATGTTAATTCTAATTATCCATTCACAGTTTTTAAACATATGCAAGCTGCTCTGATAGATCTGTTTCACTCTGCTCTCAGTGACAGCTACAGCTAGTTATATCAGTAGGGTGCCTATGAACTGGGAGCTAATTTGTCATTTAACATGAACCATTGGCCCATTACAGCTCTCATAACTGTTCTCATGCCATGCGCTGCTACCGGCAAAGATGTAGCATTTAATAAGGAGCATTACGCTGTGGATGGAGTTAATTTGTAGCTACAGTTACTCATATCTTGCAGCTATTCACTGATGTCCAAATGTCTTAAATTTTTCCAATCATCCTTTTCTCTGTCTGTCTTTTTGCAGCCACTAAGGTGCTGATCGCTCCAGTGGTCATTCTGCTGGTCGTGGTGCTTGGAGCGCTCGCGTTGGTGATAGGTAACACATTATGAACATACATGTGCATTAATCAGAGTGAAGCTCCAGTGAGAGCAGTCAGCACTTAGCGGAGAGATGGTTTGGCTCAGTATTGTCATGGCCATCTTTGCATTTCCTGTAAAAGTAGACTATTCCCATTCAAAAATGCCAAAGCTGTAGATCCAGAGTATCATTCTGGATGAGTGACCTTTGCTTCCTGGAACAGCATTTACAGCATTATCCAGCTGGAGACTAATCAGACTTCACTGTGAACTGCCGATGCCTCAGCTGAACTGTAGTTATTAGTGTAATTAATGTTAATCTGTTTCCTGTGTCCATAAGTCTAACTGATGAGCTTCTGCAGACTAATATGGTGTCATGGCAGATTCATATTTACTTTCATCAATAGTAGAATCAGCTTTGTCCTGCTGTCTCCCATCAAATTCAGCTCAGTTATTTTCACATATCCCAAATTTGTTTGTAGTATTGCACGATGGGGAATAATCTCATGCATTGTATATACAAATGACACTCTAAGAATTCTTATGGTTTCTCCTCTCTTCCACACTCTACCTTCTCTATTCATAGGTTTGGTCGTTTTCCCGGTCTACTATCTGTGTAAGAGGAGGAAGAAACAGCAGCGGACCAGAGGCTCCGGACGATGGATCTGACCTCGCCCTTTTCTTCACCCAGCCCTGCACATACACGACTTGAAAAGACAACGCCCACATCTCCTCAGGGACAGACATGCCAGCCTGAGTCATCACAAAACTCTTGAGATGAATGCCACAAAATGAACACTGGCAGTTAGAGAGGACCTCAGGTGGATTGACATGTGTAGACCTATAAAGCGAGGCCTCGCAATATTGCACATTTTCACATCTGGATTATTTATCTCACGTGGGTCTGCTGTAAAATGAATGCTTTATCAGGATGCTGGATATATACACATTAGAGTAGAACAATCCCAAATTTTAAGTCAAATTCTGACGCAACAACTGTCTCGTACAGTGCCCATCATATAGTGGATATTAACTGTAGAAACCCCTTGAAATTGGATTAAATTTCATGGCTGTGAGGACTTTCTCTGACACCCTGTGGGCAGTTTTAAGCAGTGCAGAGTTTCATAATTGTCACACAACTATTTTTTAATGAGAACAAATCCAAACACAGGTAAAATAGATGCCATTTGGTTTGCACCGATACTTTACTACTTGTGGTTGGTTTGGTGTTTTAATGTAGGAATATTGTGGACAGGAGGATTTGAGAGTGTTGGATACTGGTAATTATGAAGGCGCCAGAAATGCCGGCTGCTCAGAGAGCTGCACGATGATAGCAGAGCCTCACAGCTGAATAACAAGGAAATATGTTTTTACTCATTTGCAAATGTTGTTTGTGCTGCAGTTGGCAGGGGGAAAAGTGAGAAATGGAAACCAAATTTAGAACAAGCTATGATGGTGAAATTAGTTCTCAGTGATGCAACAAAAGCTGGATGTTGGCTTTTTCAGATTTGGGTTGGACTTTGAAAATTTTCCATGCAATTTGAGTCTCTGACAAACCCACAGTGTGGACAATAATGTGAAAGGAAGGATGATACTTGACTATTCTCAGTTAACCCGGATAACAGTGACATTGTCAGATCTCAAATTCTTGCTAGAAGGTTTGAAAATTGGGTGTGTGCCCAGCCTTAAGAGTGACCTGGTGTTGAAGATCACACAGACACAGAAACAGAAGGAAATATTGGAAGCACTGTTGGAACCTTTACAAGCCCCATTGTTTTCTGTTGTGATTTTACATCAAGCTCTCCTCTTATCTGTCCAATTCTTTCTTGCTGTCCTTTTGTCCATCCTCTGTCTGTCTGTCTGTCTGAGCTAATGGTGGTTTGTACTCACCCTCCCTGCAATGGCATGTTGTCTCCACTGCGCCTACACACTGTATGCCAGTATCTGCATCATCAAAAAAGAAAAAAGCTGCTGTGCCAAAACAAAACGCTGAATATGGTGGGATAGACAGTTGACCCTGTCCCTTTTGTTTTTTTTATTGTTCTTTTAGGGGTTGAGTTTTGTGGGGGTTTGGTTGATGTATAATGGAGTGTGCACAAGAATCAAGCTGTAGAAGTATACATTAGATATAAACTGCTCAGCATTGCAGAAAAATGACTGAAAATGCTAAAAATATATAGAGACTGAAATGTAGTGTGAGCAATGGTTAACCAAAGAGCCAAACAGGGTGTATTTAGATGTTTTTAAAGTCATCCAGCTTATTTAAATGTCAGTAGTGTGGGGATTGGTTTTTCCGAGGTTCCCTGAGTGGTTTTTTTTTATGTCTGTCTGCTTGACAGTTTGGGTAGGGACAGAGTGGTTTTTAATGTACACCTACGAATTCATTCACACAGGCAAACGAGAAAGAGCACACATCATGTGCTGCTGCTGCCAGGAAACGGCGGCTTTTCAGGAGCTTTAAAGGTCACCACCTGGCACCAGTCAGCCAGCTGCTCTTCATTTATCTGTCCGTCCTCCCTGCTGTCATTCTTTTTTGTTTTTTGGGGTTTTTTGTTGTTTTTTTAACTGCCTCATGTTTGTCCCTTCACATCTTTTTCGGTGCTGCTACCCTGCAAGGTGTGACTGGACTCTGACCTCAGCCGTGAGTGGTTGTGGAGAGGCGGATGATTACAGTACACAAAGCTCAATTGCAGCAGCAGCCACAGAAAAACATTCAAACTGGTTGCTTTTTTCTTCTCGCACTTGTGATATGTGAAAATAACACAAAGCTGCCCAGTTGAGCATATTGGAAGGCCAAGTGCAGGAGGTTTCTGGACGTTTTAATGGTGACACTAATCCATAAGAACCCAGACCCAGTTTTCCTTACAGGAAAATTATGGGGGATATACAGCAGACCAAGAGGCCCACACAGCTGTAAAAAATGTAAAATGTTTGTTGCGTGCATGTCACCATGGGTTCTTATGGGTTAAGAGAAACAGAAAGACAAGGATGATCACTGTCTAGCTGCACGTAGGCGATGATGTGGTGGAGTGAGCACATGTGTGGAAGGGAGCATGATAAAAAGTTAAAGTGAAATGGCTCCATCTGAAGACAGCAAGTTTGGCAGCTTTATGTCAGTGCATCCATAATGGTTACCATTGGAATGAATGTTACAGCACCTTTCATCACTGAACCTTCCCTGAAGTGGGTTCATGCATGTTGGACAGTTTGCAGTGCAATGCCATTAACTTGGCTTTTACCTAGGGGCATGATACATTTTCTACATCTGGAAGTTAATAAATAGAACCTGACAAGTATAGTGTTAGTACACATACTAGGCTCCAGAAAACAGATTGTTACACACTGATTTGAACAGTCACGAGTTCACAACTCTGGGTTTGAATCCACTCTCAGGGAGTTTGTTTTCTCTTCACTGTAACCCAGAGCTCTCCATCTACCTGAGCTGTGCCACAGATTTCCTGAACTGAACTGCACTGTAGATTCAAAACTCTTCCTGATGGCTGGAGCTGCCTGGAAAGCATATTTAATTCCAGGAAGTAAAAGCACTGTAGTGTCAAAGAGATCAAAGTGTCATCTGTATTTCCCTGCATGACTCAGCTGTGTTGTGAAGGCTGCACAGTGGTCAGGGGTTAAATCTCAGCATGCACTACGTATTAATAAGTGAGCTCTGGGGGAACTGACTGTGTAAATTATGGGCCAAAAAACATTGCAACTGAATGCTTTTAACATTTGTTCACAAGCAGCTCATGCGGACATGTTTTTTGTTGTTTAGCTACACTGGCATGTTGAATTGATGCATTATTATTGGTCGAGTGACACATAGTAGGCAGTGCATATGATGAGTTGGCTTTTTTATGTCATGAATATTTACATGGTATTTAACAAAAAAAAAAATTAAAATTACCACCACTTACTGTACACGGTGGTTTTACTGATCAGCCAGTTGTCAGAAAAGGTGGTAAATTTAAAAACTAACAAAGTAAAAGTAGCTATCCTTTGATCAAAATATGAAACTTTTTAAGATCATCCTTTACAGTCTGAGATCTCAGTCATACATCATAATAATTAGGTTTATTTTTCACATTGAATTAGGTTTTTAGCCCCTTTATATGGGTGTGTTGCATTACTGCCCACTGATGTAATGCAAAGATGCCAAGCAGAAATCCCATCTTTTTTGTTGATGTTGTATTAGCATAGCAAGCAGCTGTTTGGTTAAAGCTTGGCCAGAAACGAAAGTTGCTCTGCGCATTAATTCAGTGACATTAGTGATGTTTTAGCCAATGAATTTTCCTTCGCTGGGACGTATTGGCTGGTTCATACCCCCGGTCTTTTTTTTTTTTTTTATTGCATTTTCAGTTATATTTGCATAAATATGCAATGGTGCCTTCACAGCAACAACAGATCAGATAACCAACTTGTTGTTCAGGGTCCCTGCAAATGTTACAAATAAGGGTATAGTCTTTCACAGCCTGCTGTTGTATGTGTTATGTGTTAGAGCAAATAATAAAAACAATGTAATAGGCTTCCTAGGATAAACTAGATTTATTTGGAACTACTGTTTAATATATATGGATGTCTTACCCATACTGCACAGGAAATATGCAGATGATTCAGTATTTTTCTGCTAAAACTGTGTTTTATAGCTTAAGATTAAACTAAACCTCTGAAATTTTATAAGTGCCACAATCCAGTGGGTCTGCTACATCCCAAATACTCTTGTACTTTTGCACAAGTTACACTGTCACCATACTCTGGCTCATTCTTTGAAGCTGCTGCACTCGGCTTCCAACATTACTTGGAAATCACAAGGCTGATGTGGAACTAAGCCTATCTCTATGAAAGAGGTCATTATACCAAACAGATGTGTCATTTTCACTCATTTCAATGTAAATTCAACTCAGGACACCTGAATATTGATGTTGCAGTACATGGTGTATTATCAGTAACATCAGGTCAGGTTTTCCCTATCTAGACATGCAAAGTTGTCAGAGTGATGACAATAGCACGTTTATGTATATATGCCACATGTTTCCACGGGTATTTCTATTCAAGGAAATGTAAAAGAGACTTGATAACAATGTTACTTGTTTTCACCAAGAATACATTCTTCCACCTGCTGCCACTCTCAGAAATATCTGCTGATAATATTATTACTGCTCACTTAGCCAGGCACAGACACTGTTTTCTTTTGAGGATTTGCTTTATTAATGGAAAATAAAGTAAACTGAGTCAAATGCCAAAATGTGTTGGTATGTCTAATTCATTTGATTTTTATACCAAAGAAATTGTCTATATTTTTGTTCATGGACGTGTGATTGTTTTTCTGAATTAGCCTGTGTGGACAAAAGTATTGGGTCACAGCTCTTACTCACTGAATTCAGGTATTTCATTCAGTACCATTGCCACAGGTGTGTAAAATCAAGCACACACCCATGCAGCCTGCTTTTAAAAACATTTGTGAAAAATGGAGCTTGCTGAATTCAGGCATGATACTGTAATGGGATGCCACTGTTGCAACAAGTCAGTTTGTGGAATTTCTTCCCTTTTAGATATTCTTCAGTTAGCTTTAGGTGGTATTATTGCAAAATGGAAATGTTTAGGAATCACAGCAACCCAGCCGCAAAGTGACATTCTGCGTAAAGTTACAGAGTAGGGTCACTGAGTGCTGAGGAGCATAGTGTGTAGAAGTTGCCAATACTCTGCTGACTCAGCTGCAGAGTTCCAAACCCCCTCTGGCAAAAACTGCACCAGGAGCTTTATGGCATGGGTTTCCAGCTGTGCCCAAGCCTTACATCATCAAACACATTGCCAAGCATTGGATGAAGTGGTTTAAAGCATGGGAAAACTGAACTCTGCAGCACTGAAAGCATATTCTGTAGCACGACAAATCATGTTTCTCTAACTGGCAGTCTGATGGCTTTGGTGAATGCCAGGTTTACCTGCCTGACCACATTGTGCTAACTGTAAAGTTTGGTGGAGGAGGCATAATGGAATGTTTTTCTGGGATTGGCCTGGGTCCCTTAGTTTCAGTGAAGGGAAATCTTAATTCTTAAAGATATTTTGAACAGTTCTCTGCTTCCAATTTTATGGGAACTGTTTGGAGTAGGCCTTTTTCTGTTCCCAGCATGACTGCGCCCCAGTGCACAAAGCAAGGTCGATAAAGGCATGGTTGGATGAGTTTGGTGCAGAGGAAGTGACTGGCCTGCACAGAGCCCTGACCTCAACCCCATCCAATACCTTTGGGATGAACTACAGTGAAAACTGCAAGCCAGGTCCTTTTATCCGACATCAGTGTCTGAATGTTGGTGTGATAAACAGGCTGAACTGCAGCTAGTAAAGAATCCCCCCTGCCTCAAAAAAAAAAAGAAAAAGAGAAAAAAAAATGCTATAACAGCTTCCACTCCTGGGGGAAGGCTTTCTTCAAGATTGCCTGTGCCTGTGGGAATTTTTGGCCATTCATCCAGAAGAGCATTTGCTAGGTCAGACACTGATGTCGGACGAAAGGGCCTGACTTGCAGTTTTCACTGTAGTTCATCCCAAAGGCATTGGATGAGTTTGGTACGGAGGAACTGACTGGCCTGAACAGAGCCCTGACCTCAACCCCATCCAACACCTTTGGGATGGGGGGGGGGGTCTTAACTAGCTGCAGATCAGCCTATCTATCACAGCAATATTAACCTGTATTTCTGCTCTGACCTGTAAGCACACTTGTGACTGCAGATTTATGTCAGTAGGGGTCATAAGTGCACCAGGGGAGGGGAAGCCAACATAACTGTGAACAGCCCACGGCCAAAACCTTGAGTTTATTCTGTGAGCAAGGCAGACAAAAACACGTTTGGGAAAAATAAAGAAGAAAACATGACATTGAGGTTCCGTAGGGGAATATGCATTAACGTGGATTGATTAAGAACTTATAGTGTTCAACTGGATTATCAGTAGCAGTACCAGCAGGAGTAGCACACATACACTAATAAAAAGACTGACACCGTGGAGACACAAACAAGCACACTTTCCAAGTACTTTTCTTTGTGTCCTTTATAGACCAGCTATTTATATTTATCCACCACATTTAAAATGGACCTTGCCACACTGCATATAAGTAAAACGCGCTTTTATTTCAAAGTTTTGTCTTGTTTAAATTGTCAGGTGAAATAACCTATAAACGTCCTCCACCTCCAGCGCAAACATACATTTAATTTCAGATGTAACCGGACAGTGGGCCTGCTGGGTCGGCTGGGTGAAGCTCCTCCAGGGAACAAATTAACTGAATTACAACGGCGCGCGCCCATTGGCTCGAGCTGCAGGCTCCGCCCGGGACCCGGCCCAGGGCGCGTGACATCCGAGACAACCGGACTCACACATATACACACACACACACACACACATACACGAGCGGTGCCGCGCGTGCTGCTGACCCGTGTCTTTGTTTGTGAAGCTCACCTGCGCGTCGGTGATGGAAACCAGGCAGCAAGGTGAGTCGGTGTGGAGAAGTGTTGCTGTTTTTCAGAGCGGGATAAATGAAGCCGCTGCCTCACTTTGGCTTGCTGTTTTATCTGATAATGAGGTGAACTTCAGGGTTTGGCTGCATTAACCGCAGTCCACCGTGTTCTGTCAAATTCAACTGTTGCTGCGTGTGTGCCTGAATGTGAAGCCTGTTATTGTAGCAGCCCAGGTGAGCTGCGTTTTTAAGAGGCAGTGAAAGAGTAAAGAAGCTTCACACGTCCACCTGTGTACAGTAAGACTGTGTCCGTGTGTTGTGGAACAAGTCCTGGGGAATGTGTAGCGGCTCTTCCTGAGTTCTGTTGCTCTCAGAAGTGAGTTTAACCACCCTATCATCTCGGCATTCAGGTCTACTGAATAAAAATCACTGCTACAAAAGCTGCATTATATATATATATATATATATATATATAAATGCATCTTAGGCTGCTCCCTTGTATTCCCCCCAAGGGGTCGCCACAGCGGATCAATCCGCAAGTTTTACGCCGGATGCCCTTCCTGACGCAGCCCTCCATAGTGAGGGGGGGGCTTGTGTCCCCACCTGGATTTGAAACAGAGATCTTTCGCTTGGGAGGTGAATGTGTAAACCACTACACTAAGGGGGACACCCCACACCTACAAAAAAGTGTACAGAAGCAAAGTATTGAGGTATTAAGGTATTGAAGTAGTCTGTTTGCATCATATGACTATGTTATACACTTACTGCTTGCATATACTTATTGCTTTAATTACCAAAGTAATGCAAATAGTTTGTGTTTTAGTGGCTCAGAGCTGTAATGACATAACTCTAAATCTGTTGACTGTTCGGATTCAGTGTGTTGTTCTAAAAGTATAGTAAGTCATTTCCACAGGTTACAGTCTGCTTCAGATATTTGAATGAGACAAATTAGACCTATATTTATCACTATATTTATCAGCTTGGATAGTAGCTCTGCTTCGGTGTAGTCAGCGGGATAAAGGTTTGTTTATTCAGGTAGGTAACTGCATTCCTTTGCAGTCCTTTTCCAAATGGTTACCTGTTACAACTCACTGGGAGCTGGAAAGACTGTGAGTCCAGAGTTGGAGCAGAGAAAAAAAAGACTTATTATGGAAAAATTAACTTCTCAGAAACTTTCCAAAACATTATAATCTACTTATTTGTTAATATAAGGAAATACTTGGAATCTATGAGTTGAGCCATTTCTAGCTTACCCATGTACAGTAAATGCAGCTGGAATGACATGAATAGCTATTCTGAAGTTTTAGATACTGTATACACTGTACAGTGCTGTTTGCCAGCTTGGCCATCAGTTTAGTTTTAATTAATTTTCTTTCAGCTGTATGATCATCCCCAAGCCTCAAATTTAGCATAGCCACATGACCACTGGGCCAAATGGTAATCTTGTGACCAAAGGTATTTCACCTCCACAGAAAGCAGCAGGGAGACACACAGAATGGACAGTACAGAAGGAAAGGGATATCCTTCCACTGATAACCCTTCAAACCAAGCAGCTTATGACATTAAGTCAGAGATACTTTAATATTTTGCAAAAATGACACCCAGAGTCACTTGTTACCTGCTTTAATTGGCTAAAATGATGTGTTTTGGTACATGTCACCATAAAAGGACCACTGGATTAACCTTTAAAGAAATAATGATTCTTTGTAATTCAAAGACATGGTTTTAAGAAAACTTGATACTTTGTGTTTTGCACTTAAATATGTGACATTTTCTTCTCTGGAAGAAGTGGTTTACCAGTCAGCTTTTGCCCTGCGTCAAAATGTGGAACCAAAAGGAAATGATTGTAAGTGAAAAGCCTGGCCTGCTTCCTCCTGGAGTGCTAGAGTGTGGTGTAATGAGATTTCATCAGCAAGCAGAGAGCTTCCATTGCCTAATAACCTCGGATATTCTTTCTGGATTGTTTCAAAATTACAAAAGATCCTATTGTGAACCTTTTGTGGCACTGATTTCTTCTTTGTTAGGAACCCTAAATAACAAGAATGGGGTACATCCTGTTTAAAATGTGCAAAGAAGTTCAGATCTGTGTCACAGAGGGTCAGAAGTGAAGTTTCCGGTCCCTGTCTGAGCCAGGCCTCACTGCAGTTGTCAGGGAGGGAGTTCTGGAGAACACAAATCCCTGTGTTTGTGTGTATAACCAGTTTTCTTGTGTCCTCTCACCCTGCTGCCTTGCTCTGCTGCAGAGATGTACTCTAGTGTTCTGAGTGGATCAGTGGTGGACTGGGGTAGCATGGGCCCTGGAGAGGAATGGGTTGACTCGGCCACACACGAGGGAGAGCAGGGTAAGACTCCACTCTCCCAGTAAAACCAAAAAAAAAAAAATCCACCCTGAATCACTGCTGAAGCATCGCTGACTGCAATGTTAGTAGAAGTGCAGCATGTTTAAAAGCCTTTGCCTATCTATAAAAATCAGCTCTTATGTGATTCAGTGTCAGGAGAGTGAGTGAGTGTGGCCTGAGTGAATAAAACCAAAAACAAAGGTGATGAAAAGGCTGGAATTGTATCATTTTTAAAATAAAATGGCACCCACAGTTTGTTTGTTAATCACAGTGTTAATTTTTCATAAATGTTCTGATGGTCGATGCACATTAACTAATATATAATACATCCTTTCACAGATTTGAGGCATTTATTTACTGTAGGGATCCATTTAAACTACACTAAATATTTTAGTATGAGTAATAAACAACATACTGTATGTAATGTGATTGTATTGTCGCAGATAATCATCAGCTGCCTCACTCCTTCAGTCCATTTTAGTATAACTCAGTTGATTGATTTGATATCACAGCCCACAATGTTACTGTTCTGTTTCACACTTTCAGCTCTCACCAACCTTTCTTTCATCCACCACAGGTACCAGCTTTCATTAAAAAAAGACAGATGTTTTGTGAAACCTTGTGCAATCCCCATTTCCATCTGTGATATATTAATTTTGATGAGCCTTTATTTTATGGGCAAAAGTTAAAAAAAAAAGATTTTCAATATTTTTACTGATGAACTTCATTTCATTTTGCAAATATATACAAATTTAGAATTTGATGGCTGTAACACACTCAACAAAAGTTGGGACAGAGGCATGTTTACCATTGTGTTACATCACCTTTCCTTCTAATTACAATTTTTAGTTGTTTTGGAAATGAGGACACTAATTGTTGTAGTTTTATAGTTGGAAATTTTATCCATTCTTGATTGACACTTTAGCTGCTTAACAGTCCGTGGTCCATTTTCTGATTCTCCTCATCATGATGCGCCATACGTTTTAAATAGGATACAGATTTGAACTGGCAGCAGGCCAGTCAAGCACACACACTCTCTGTCTATGAAGCCACGCTGTTGTAGCCCATGCAGAATGTGGCGTGACATTCTGTGAACTTCTCAGAAATGTTCCAAAGTTTCAGCATCCTGCTGAGACAAGCAGGGAAGATACTTCACCTTAATGGCAACATATATCTCTGTAAAACATTAATATACCGTTGGTGTCATTGATACCTCCACATGCATACAACTCACCCATGCTGTCACAGGAGCTGGCATTTGCACCTTTCACTGATAATAATGTGTATAGTTATTTTAATCTTTGGCATGGGGAACTTGATACCTTTTTTTAAAAGCATGTGATAATGTAACCACAGCCCACAGCACAATCTTTTGTTCCATCTAAGATGAGCTCAGGCCCCAAGAACTCTGTGCTGTTTCTGTATAGAGTTGATGTATGGCTTCTCTTTGTGTAATAGAGTTTCAGCGTGCATTTCTGGATGCAGTCATGGACTGTGTTAAGTGACACTGGTACTCAATATAACCATCAGGGCTCAGGAATGGTTATATTTGTCACTGTAGCATGGTGTCTCTGAATTCGCTGAATCTTTTCACAATTTTATGCACTGTAAATGACCTAAATTCTCAGCAGTCTTGCATTAAGACTTGCAAATTCTGAGCCTTTGATGGATGCTACTTATATACCCAGTCATGTTACCTCACCTTCTCCCAAAAAGACTGCTTAATGTGGAGTCTTCCAAACAGAAGTTACATGAATATTCTGTGCACTTTTCGATTTTATTTTAATTCTGTCCCAACTTTTGTTGAGTGTGTTGCAGCCATCAAAATTTAATTTGTATATAATAACAAAATACAGTTTATTTGATCAATAAAATTATTGAAAATATTTTCGTTGTAGTTGTGTCAGTTAAATAAAGGCTCACATGAATTATCAAAGATTTTTGTTTTCTGTCATTTTGGAAAATATCCTCCTTTTTCTGGAAATGGGGTTTGTAAATGCTAATGTTGCTCAGTGTAAATAAACATCTACATATGTTTTCTGTATCAATATTCAGTATTTACAGCCTTGACAAAATATGGTGGCATATTTGTACATATAGGGTAACTCATGTCGCTGTGATGATTACCTTAGTATGAACTGACTTCTGTATTCCTTCTATTCCTACTTTTCCTCTAAACCAGTAAACACTCTGTTCTGTCAGCAGGAAGTGCCTGTATGCTCACAGGCAGTTTCAATGCACTCCCATTTTGCTTTTGAACAGTTAAGCTAAATTATTATATGAGAACTAATTTCTCTCAGCATAACATTCTGCTTTTCTAAGGCACTGAAAATGCATTAAACTGTGACTTTGCTCAGGTTTGAATCAGGGTATGTTTTACCCCTCTGGTGAGGAGTCGCTTAGGAGGACCTCATATGGGGAAGGCTTGGCTCCTGTGGTCCAGAATGGGGAAAACCTGTCAGAATGGGGTAAAACTTCACCATCAGGATGCAGTCAGTGGGGTCACACATCAGTGTCCCACTCTGACACCTGGGACACTTCCACCAGTTGGGATATGCGGCTGGACAGCACAGGTGACAAGGGATGTAGATAGAACCTGTAGACTAAATCAGTTGCTCACTTTGGTTGAACATTTAAATCTACAGTCACCTTCAAGTATACGGCTGGAACTAATGTCACGTTCTCAGTGTTTTATCAGGGAATTCAGGGTTTTAAAGAAACTATAAAAAATAATATAATATTTGTGACATCTGGGGATGCATTGATAAAGCATTATCAACTGACATCAGCCTTTTTGTATCTGCCAAAATTTAGATCTGGGTGTGGCCTTGTATTACATTACCTTTGCTCTGGTTAAATGTTCTGATGAATAAAAACAACAGAAAAAAGCAGACAAAACTTTGCTTATCTGGTCAAATGTCCACCCAGAATTTGACATCTGTTGCACCCCTAGAATTGACAGAATTGAAAACAAAACATATAGTGGTTATGTTATAGACAGATGGATGCAGGTTTATTTTCTTGTTGGCAGACCAGTTATTAACTAAGAGAGGTTTATTATAAAGACCCCACTGTATTAATTACAGTGTACATTTTAAACTGTTCTGGGCCTAACAACAAAAATAAAACAACATGAACACCGAAAATATAATTAAACGGTTAGCAAATTACACAATGATATATTTTAGTGACTTTATTTAATTTGTGTTCTATTTCCAGGAATGTACAGTATGTTAATTGTTCAAACAAAGTGAAATATTTATAGTTGTAGAGAATGTGGTTAGCTCCTAGACAAGGCACACAGGCAGTAGTTTAAGAGCAGGGTTTAAAACAATGCAACAGTAGCAACAAATGTTTAAAAAGGAACAAAAAGAAGAAGGTACTTTCGGCTGCTCCCTTTTTCTCCAGTTGGTCACCACAGCAGCTGTATCTGTATACATGATTTGACACAGCTTTTATACTGGATGCAACCCTCCAATTTATCCAGGCTTGAGACCAACAGTCTAATAATGCACTTGCTTGTGACCTCAAAGACAAGGCTTGTGTCTCCCCCAACTCAAACCAGGGTTCTTTCATGTGTGAAGCGAATGTGTAACCCACCACACCATAAAAACATCATAAAATGATCATTTAGTAGCTTTTTCTCAAAGTTTCATGTCTGTGTCGCTCAGTGTTGCTGGTCTAGCACAGACCACTGCTCCTGTTTATTATAAAGCTACAAATATGATCAACAAATATAGCTATGCCTTAGAAAGTGAGAGTATCAGAGGAGGTTTTCTTAGTACCTGAGCTGACTTAGAGTTCCATTTTCAAAATCCATCTGTTTGATTTTACCGAATGAACTACAACTTGGACCATTAACTTTTCTGGAGGTCATTCCCCTTTCACTCTTATCGCACATTTCTGTAAGCAATGTTTTTCTAAGATAGAGGAATATTTTTGGTGCACCTTAAAAGGTTTTAACCGGATATGTCACCTGCAGTGTAATGATTTTTTTTTAACCATTTTGTCTGTTGAGTTTGTAGTTACAGACAATTCAAGCCTGTTCTGAACTCTTTATTTTTTATGCTTTTCTGCAGTTTTTACTTGCCTGAACACTGCATTATGTAAACAGAAACCTCAGAGTGGAGCCTGTGTTAAGGCTAGCAAATGAGGCCTTAACACAGGCTCCATTCTGAGGTTTCTTTTTTTAAAAAGCCTTAAAAGAACATAGAAAACTTATCAAATGTTGAAACTGAGATATTTTAGTACTTCATGAAATATACTAGTTTGTTGAATTTGACAGCAGCAACACATCTCAGAAAAGATGGGATGGGGCAGCAAAAGGCTAGAAAAGTACATGGTACTGAAAGGAAACAGCTTGAGGAACATGTTGCAACTAATTAAGTTAATTAGCAACAGGCCAGTAGGTGATTGGGTATAAAAAAAGAGCACCTTAGATAAGCAGTCTCTCAGAAATGAAAATGGGCAGAGGTTCAGCAGTTTGTGAGAGACTGTCTACAAATTGTGAAGCAATATCAGAATAATTTTTCTCAAGGTAAAATTACAGTCCAGACCTTTCACTAACTGAAAACATTTGGTGCATTGTTAAATGCAAAATAAAGCATAGAAGACCCAGGACTGTTGAGCAAGTGGAATCTTATATCAAACAAGAATGGGACAACATTCCTCTCCCAAGGGTCCAGCAACTGCTCTCCTCAGTTCCCAGATGTTTACAGACTGTTGTTGAAAGAAGAAGGGATGCTACACAGTGATAAATATGACCCTGTCCCAACTTTTTTGAGATGTGTTGCTTAGCTAAAAATAAACTCGAAAAGTCATAAGGTAACAACATTGGTTTCTAATGTGTTACTTTGAAATTTATGTTACCCTCAAATTGATTAGCTGTTTAAAAAGAAAGCACAATATGAACGTGATGATGAGACTAGCTTTAGGGGAGATGGTGTGTTATGGATTGCTGGCTTGAAGTTTTTTATGTTTCCTAAGCTTCATCGACTACTAGAAAATCTCTAAACCAGGGCTCTCCCTGGCTTTTTAAGGTCTTCTCTGTGTAAACAGGGCCACTAGTTTCTCAGTGCACTTAAGACAGACATGAAAAGCTTCCATTGAAACCGCAGGGGTTTAAAATCTCATTGTCCTCCTGCTGTGTAATGGTGGCAGAAAAAGCTCTTTACTATAGAAAAGCCTGCAGTGAACTAAACTGCTGCAAGCTGTGCTTGAGTTTAGTGCTGTAAGCTGTACTTGTGTGTGAGTTTGCTGCATGATGTGCTGCTGCGCCCCCTTTAACCTTAGTTTTCAAAGCACTGAACTGTTTGATATAGCTTATAGTAGCGACTACAGTCAGTAGACTGTCCACACAGTGCAGTACATTAGTCTTTACTAACCTCACTGTCCCCTCACCTGTCTTATAATGCGGCCACATCAAGAGAGAGGACATCTCACCGCAGGTACAGTAATGTTTTATTTCCATCCTTTCAGAATAGTGTCTGAGCCATTATTTAGAGGCAAAACTTACACTGGTCATTGACACAGTGCCCTACATGTATTTACCTTTCTTGTGTTGTGTGTACACTGTCATCCTGCTGTTTCCTGGTGCTGTGTTGCCAGTCTGCTCATAAGCCTTTTACAAATATCATACAGGAAATCCTGCAACAACATGAGACTACAAGAGTCTCAATAAGTTAGTCTTGGCAGAATTTTTAGGTGTTAATTATATCATTGCTTTGTCTTGAATGTCTGTGTATATAAGAAACTATTCTGTTCTATGAAATCGATGTTTGGTCATCATATATAAAAATCACAGCTCTGCCTGAACCCAAAGTTTGATTTATTTCTTGTAATTGTTTAATTCAGGATCTGCATCTAAAACATGTGTGCTGGTGTGTGTTTGTTGCACAGTTCTGTCAGCTTTGTATTGTTGACGGTGTTCAAGTAGTATAATGAGGCGTTTCTGCTGAAGACAAAAGGAAGGCTTAAATCTGTCAGAAAATGTTTACCAAATAAACCTGTCTTGCCAAATTATATTTAATTTGTTATATCTTGTAACTTGGGTAGATGAAATGTTACGCCTGTGATGCTGCTGCTGTAAACAAGCGGAGGTTTTACATAATGTCTTTAATCTTGGTTCAACACTGTTCCCTGTACACACGATTTTCATTCACTACAAAACTAAAAATTAATTACTGCAACTTGAAATTCAGTCTGCTCCCTGAAATCTTACTGCATCTTGTTTGAGTGTGTGTCAGTGTATGCATTTGCCTGCAGTGTTGGTCAGCAGAGTTGGAGCAAGATAATCCACATCAGTTAAGCCAGATTAGAGTGCCACAGGCTGCAGCCACAGATTATGTAACTGTCAGAGACACAATCAGACGTGGAAGCAGTCTCCAATACGTGGACAAAGACACAGGGAGTCAGACAGCAGCACACAGACAAACCAAAAAAAGGTAGAAATGCAAGGAGGTAACGTGGGAGCACGTCTGATATGGCTCATTTAAAAATGCACGATAGCTGACACCAGGATTTTAATGGTGATTCCAAGACTGGGTATAGAATTTTAAACTAAGCTGTTACTTTTCAATATTGCATTCACACATTCTGTCATCATTGTCTCAGTTTTCCTTCTGTCTTACAGTTTTAAGGTCACATGCTGGCACATTAAAGTACATTCATGTGCTTTTGTTTGTGTTTCAAACAGGTTTTCTAGAATCTGACCCACTGAGAGAGGCTGATGAAGATATGGTGCCAGAGGTCAACCTTAACCTCTCCACACTGACAGAAGAAGAGAGAGAGGAGATTCTGCAAGAATTAACTAAAGTACACATGCACAGATGCATCATTAGAAATAGAAAAATAACTTTTTAATCTGGCATATGAAGTGTGATAAGTAGCTCTTTGTCTTTTTGTGTGTGTCCAGCTGGAAGAGGAGATCAGTACACTGAAGCAGGTTTTGTCGTCCAAGGAGAAGCAGCACGCAGAGCTCAAACAGAAACTGGGCATCACTCCTCTGAGTGAGCTCAAAAACAACTTCAGCAGAGGCTGGCACGACATGCAGAGCTCAACAGCGTAAGTTAAGTGTGTGTGAGAGAGGCTGTACCTTTATAACCAAGAGACAAAGAAAAAAAAAATTACATGTTTAATAAGGTGTGTGTGCACACAACAGAATGACTGTAAACACTGATGCCCTTCATAGGACACACACTCAAAGTAAGCACACAAAGAGCAGGTTTCTCTTAACAGTCAACATAGACTGTACCAACCAAAAGCCTCATGGAAGGGGATATCAAAAAGCTAATTAAAAACATAATACCCTACTCTTGGCTGCACAGCATGTCTGTGTGGTTTGTTATCTTTGTTGTGCTCACTGTAACAGACATCATAAACCTGATTAAAACACACCACACAGTGCTAAAGGCTGTTGTTGTCTTTGTGCACATTTAGTAGCATGTTCTCTTCAGTAGCTGGCAATTATTGTACTCTATTGTTATTTTCTCATAAATGTCACTTCCCTACATACAACAGGAAACCGTTATGTGCACTTTTAACTTCTCGTTTTTCAAATGAGAAACTGTCTTATTTGTACAAACCCCATTTCCAGAAAAGTTGAGATTTTTCAAATTGCAATTAACAAAAATCTGTGATAATTCATGTTAACCTTTATTTACCTGACAAAACCACAAAGAAAAGATTTTTAGCGGTTTTATTGATGAAATAAATACAAGATAGCAGAGAATTTAGGTCTTTAAGCAGGTGACACTGCATAAGAAACCATCGTGTACTGTGACAAATATAGCCACCTGGACTCAGGAGTACTTCAGAAAAACATTGTCACTCAACACAGTCCATTGTTGTATCCAGAAATACAATTTGAAACTGTATTATGCAAGGAGGAATCCATGTATCAACTCTATACAGAAATGCTGCTGAGTTCTCTGAGGCTAAGCTCATCTCAGATGGACTTTAGAACCATGTGCTGTGATCATGAGTCCACATTTCTGCTTGTTTCTGAAGAAAACTGGTAGAGTTCCCCATACCAATGATGGAAAAGACTATCTAGATTGCTATCATTAAAAGATGCAAAAGCCACCATCTGTGATAGTATGGCGGGGCACCAGTGCACAAGGCTGAGTTGCATATCTGTGAAGCACTGACTATGAGCCCTGTATTAGGAGTTTAGGGAAATTGATGCTGCCGTCAAGGTGATGTCTCTTCCTAGGAAGTCCATGCTTGTTTCACCAGGACAGTGATGGTGCCAGTACCACATTCTGCATAGACTACAACAGCATGGCTTTGTAGATACAAAGTGTGTGTGCTTGACTGGCCTGCTGCCAGTTCAGATCTGTCTCCTGTTGAAAATGTATGGCAAATTATGAAGAGGAGGATCAGACGATGGACCACAAGCTGCTGGAACAGTTGAAGTGTTATATCAAGCAAGAATCAAGATTTCCAGTTGCAAAACTACAATAGTTTGTCTCCTCAGTTCCAAAATCATTAAAGTGTTATTAAAAGGAACAATGATGAAATACAATAGTAAACACACCACTAAAAATCCCAACCTTATTTTGAGTGTGTTGCAGCCATCAAATTCTAAATTTGTGTACATTTAGAAAATACAGTTAAGTGGATTGATAAAATTATTTTCATTGTGTTTTTGTCAGTTAAAAAAGGTTAATGTGAATTAATATATCAGTTTTGTTTTTATTGCAATTTGTAAAATATCCCAACATTTCTAAAATGGTGTTTGTAGAAGAGGATTCAGTTCAGTTCAATTTTATTTATACAACGCCAATTCACAACAAAAGTTGCTTCAAGGTACACTTTAAGGTAAAGACCCTACAGTATTAGAGAGAGAACCCCCAAAATCCGATGATCCCCTATGAGCAAGCACTTGGTGACTGGGGGAAGAAAGAACTCCCTTTTAACAGGAAGAGACCTCCAGCAGAACCAGGCTCAGGTAGGGTCAGCCATCTGCCGCACTGGGTGAGGGGAAAGAGGAGACAGAAAGGAGAGCAAAGAGAGACAGAGACTATGGGAGAGAGAAGACAACATTCAATGACATGCAGCAATAACAAATGAATGCATGGGGAATGAAAAGAGGTGGGTGGAGAAGAAATGCCCAGCACATCATAAGAAGCCCCCCAGCAGCCTAAACCTATTGTAGCATAACTAAGCCTTAACTACACTGCCACCAAAAAAAAGAGGTCACACACTCTAATATTTCGTTGGACTGCCTTTAGCTTTGATTACAGCATGCATTCACTGTGGTACTGTTTCGATAAGCTTCTGCGATGTCACAAGATTTATTTCCATCCAGTGTTGCATTAATTTTTCACCAAGATCTTGCACTGATGATGGTAGAGTCTGACCGCTGTGCAAAGCCTTCTCCAGCACATCCCAAAGATTCTCAATGGGGTTAAGGTCTGGACTCTGTGGTGGCCAATCCATGTGTGAAAATGATGTCTCATGCTCCCTGAACCACTCTTTCACAATTTGAGCCCGATGACTCCTGGCATTGTCATCTTGGAATATGCTCGTGCCATCAGGGAAGAAAAAATCCATTGATGGAATCTTCTTCTTCTTCTTCTTCTTCTTCTTCTTCTTTCGGCTGTTCCCGTTAGGGGTTGCCACAGCAGATCATCTGCCTCCATCTCATCCTATCCCTTTCATACGCTTTCCCCCTCTCCCCCT
>VUQH01045957.1:7513-24930 GCA_015106775.1 Etroplus canarensis
AGGGACAAAGGGGGGGGGGGGGGGGGGGGGGGGGGGGGGGGACCACTGCAGGACAGCATTCGTCCCTTCAAAGGAAAGAGAAGAGCACATTGATCTCTGTGATCCCTCTGATGTTGAAGACACGAACACAAAAAGGTACTAACACACAGAGACGCTCTGGATGACAAGCTGTCATAGTCTTTTAAGTTTCCACATTGGGAGATGAATTGTTTAGGGTAGTGAAGATGAATCTATTCCATTAGCCTGTGGCTAGGACATTTTAGGGCCAATACAAATCACTTGAACAAACCTGTGATTGATTTCATGCAAGTGGAAATGGCAGCCTGGTAGTTCTGCACATCTATTGCTCAGTGTGATGCTTCCAGTTCAGATGTGTCCTCCGCTAATATGCCAACACATGCACATAGACACTCACCCATTTCTCTGAATTGCAATATAGCCTCAAGGAACTGGGTTAATATGAGGCACAGACCAAGAAGGGGGACATTTCAGTCTGCATTGTTTGACTTGAGTCATGACTGCAAAAAAAAAAAAAAACAATGCACACTTGAACAAACAGACATGTAAATATTGTCAAGGCTGTTGAATGCAAAATCCAAGGCTTTTGTTTCTTTTGTGGTACTTTTGTAGATGAAAATCAGAAACATGGCAGAGCGTTTAGAAATTTGGATAGAATAGATATACAGCAAGTCGGAAGAGAAATAGGACACTGATGGAGATGAGGAGCAAAATGGAATACAAAGGTCCTCTCCTCTCCTCTCGCCCCCGCAGCCTCCTGAGCACAGCTGTCTACATGGCTGGGCTGTTTTCACTGACAGGCTGTGAGAGCCATGAAACAGGAGGGCACCAGGGACCTGGGCCACCTCGACAACATGCGCCCCCACAATCTGCTGCTCACAGTGTACCCCAACCCTTTCCCTTTCTTTCTCTCCACATTAATAATCTCCCTCACTATTTCAGATATCTCATCCCTCTGACATTCTCTCTTTCCCTCCTGCACAATACATTTTTTTTTTTGCAATGTCTCATCTCAGCTCTATCTGATTTTATGTTTGTGCTTGTCATTTTCTTTCCCTAATACTCCCTCCTGCTTTCTGCCCTCCAGTGGCCCTCTCATACTGTCACATCTGCATGTTTTCAATGCTTGGCTGTCATGTCCCATGTTTTTGCCTGAGCCACACATCATTTCTCACAAACAGAAGGATGAAAGTAGGGAGGGGGAGAATAAAATGGAGAAAACAAAAAGTCCGGGCATATTCGGAGGAGGTTAAGAAAGCATGTGGAATAAGAGGGAGGCAGGGTGAATAAACCAACAACAAACAATTTCTTATTTTGACTGGCTGCACAGTGCAATTGCAAGGCTGCCTGGGATTTAATAAGCACTTTTTTAGCATTAGGAGTCTGCTTGTTTTCCTTGGTGCAGAAGCAGAGGCACTGCGTGGTTTCCCCCATTTTCGGCTCCAGATGGGGGTAGAAAAGAACACGGCCAAGGGCTATGGGAGGAGAGTCAGTCTCTGTTTTTCTCTCTCTTTCTCTTTATGCCGTCTCCTTGGCTAGGTGGAGCTTAAGTGGGGTGTTTAGCTGGAGGGTAGGTACAGGAGCTGAGGTAGTGATGGGGACATGCTCCCCTGGAAAGCCCTGGAGGGAGACAGCTTCTTTGCAGTAAATAAACAGCCCACTCTCACTGCATGGAGCAACTCCTCCCTTCATGCATCTCAAACCCTCAAGGACAGCTACACATCACTATACCCCCTCCTCCATACAGTTCTTTCTTTCACTGTCCCTTTCTCTCATACACTTCCTTTTTATTCTCCCCCCACTCTCTGTCATGACACACTCATACAAACATTGTCACCCCCCTACACGCACACCAACTCACCAACCCTTCTCTTAACACACCAGATCAAAGAAGATGAAAATGTGATCTTTGTAATTCCATTTTTCCCCATCTCTGCCCACACTATTATGATTTTTTTTTTTTTTTGCATTTATTCTCGAAAAAGAGGCAAACAACAATGAACAATGTGGGATCTGTCACATTCTTCCCATGGGAGAGGACTTCTAAAGGCATCTTCTATTAGGTTTGGAGAGGAAAGAAGAGAAGAAAAGAGGAACACCCCCACTGTACAAACAAAATCAAAATGAGAGCCATAGCTCAGAACTTAACAGAACTGGGGTATCAGATTTGCTTAGTATTTAGTGTATATGAAACTCATTCTGAATCCAATAACCATAAAAAAGAAAAACATATGCACTTAGCAACTCGGTAACCAAAGTCAGTAAATGTGCTATAATGTGATTCTTCATTTAGACATCCTCAGTGTGGGATTTTTCATTTATTAAGCTCTTCTTTATTACCAGTGTGGGAAATAACTGTAACAGCTAACTGTGTTTGAATGATAGACATAGCCATCTCACCCATTAATGAGGTCCACTGTGAAGACTTGAGCTGTGTGTGACATCACCATCTGAAATCAGATGTGGATCAGAGGGATACAGCAAACTCATGTGGTTCATAACAAACATGTGTGCAGTGTTAGCTGATAATTTGTAAAATGAAGATCACGTCATATTCAGTAGGACATCAGACTAGCAGCTGAGACTTTAAACTCAACAGGAAAATTTTCACTGAGGTTACAGTTAAAAGAAGATGCTTGCTTTGAAATGGAGTCCACTACTTTAACAAATATCTTCCAACACAGGCTCCAACATAACCCCTAAACAAAGACAAAGACAAAAAAAAAGCTTGGCTTCAGATAGTATTTTGCTAGTAATGGTGTTAAAAAAGAAGCAAGTTGGTGTTAGTCAACTGGCAGCAGGTAAGCTAAGCTCAACTAATAGCCCACTATTGAAGCCCACCCGGCAAAAAGAATTTAACCAATGTTGGGGAAAAACTAGGTCAACATTTCCAAGGTATTCGATTCATAAAGGGATCTTTGTTTGGCTTTGGAGATGACCCTGAGCTATCGTTCTTCTCCGTAATGTTAGCTAAGCATAGATTGTCAATTAACACATACAGTTTGCAAACTATCTTGTGCGACAAACAGTCTTGAGTGGATAAAGTCATCTAATTGCCCCCTGGGATTAGTAAAGGTCTCTAATTCAGATAATTTCATCAGATTCATTCAAGTTAACTAAGCTGTCATGCTTGCTAATTTAGCTATTTCTAGCAAAATCCTTGCCAGCCCAGAAAACATGCTGCGGTTGAACCATCAGCTCATTGACATCTAGTCACGGTTGAAAAATAGTTCCTAAATAAAAGTTAAACCTTTCCTCAACACTGGTTCGAGGTATTTCTTAAATGTCACCTGGGCATCGTTGTTAGGCTTCCAAGCAAAAAAACTTTGTGTTCCAGAATTGGTTTAAAATATCTCTTTATCAATTGGTATAAAATGACAAACAAAAATTCTTGACAGAAAGAATGAGAATAAAAAGCCCTATACCTTCTAAGTGTCTCAAACTTATGCCCTCTTGTCCTTATCCTACTGAGGTAATTCACGTTTAAAAAGAAGAATCCCTGGGGTTATTTTGCTGACATCAGGGACAGAGCTATGAAGATTCTAACAGTCTGACATGTTAAGTTCACCGTACAACAAATGAGGCAGAACTTAGATGTACATGACCATAAATTGCTTGAAAGTATTGTTTTTTTTTGTTTTGTTTTTTTAAATAAGCTCCGGGCATGCTAACCTGTGTACATGGCAAAGTCATGCCCATCCATTCACAGTCATGCTATAACTAGATTAGTTGTTGTTTAAAAAAACAAAGATGCATTTAATTCCTCCATCGCAATAATCTGATCTATATTTCTCACTTTTTAAGAAATGGTCTGACCCAAACTCTGTTTTAAGTCACTTTTCCATTAACGGTTCAGTATTTGCCATCATACCATGACCAGTTTTGACTTGAGGGATGATGTCGGAGTTTCAACTATGTTTATCGCAAAGCAGAAGTGATAAGTGGTTAGTTTGCCAATTTACTTCAAGCGCTAAAATAATCCATGACCAATCCATAACCAAAAGAGGGGTTAGCCAATTGCTAACTCACCTAACTCAGCTTTATAGCATGTATCTGACATAGCTTTGCCACACCCACATCAGCTTTTTCATCACAATGATACTCTTGTGCATAGCATATATGCTGGTCTAATAGTCTCTGTACAAAATATATGATATATAGTACATCCAACAGTGCAGCTGATTATAATCTTATGTGTCACGTGCTACAGGCAAATGTGAGCAACAGAATGCTGACTATAGTTTACTAAGCAGCCGTGGGTGTCAATAATATCAACATTTTCCGGAATGTTTCATGGAGCGCATTATGATTCAATATGAAATTAGCAAAGCAGCCAAACAAACATTGTGATGCTTCATATAATTTTTTTTTGTTTGACACATCAGAGGTTTATGTTCTGCAGGGCCTCTCTCTTCAAACCTCTTGACTTGTCCTTCAGATCAAAGCCACATGTGACAAGTCATCAAATGCTACAGCATGAGAGTAAGATTAGAGGTCAAAGACAGATTTCTCACATGTTCCACGAGCAGCCACGTTTTCACTCAATACACATAACACATCTGATTAGCTTGCTGCTCAATCCACCCACATAAGCAGCACACGCGTATATGCTGCACATATGCTGTGTGTTTCTAACGGACGTCGTAACTACTACATGTAATGCTGTTTTTGATTCAGTGAAGCCTCTGCTCCTCCCTCACCCTGCATCTCATAGACTTGTCATTGCTTGACTCTCACTGCTCAACACAGGGGGACTGACCCACTTCTTATTGAGGTGGCTTTAAGTGACGATTCAGAGGAGAACTAGATCATACACAACGCCATAGTCACATCTCATTATACATGACTGCATACATAAGATCAGAATTAAATGCTGGCCTTATGTTCATAGCTTCAGGTTTGCTTATGTTTTACATTTGAGCAGTAGTTTTATTACAATAGTTTAGTTAACATGGTGTTTTTAAATTATAAAATCCTCATTTAATTAAAATAAAAAAATAGAAATCAGGACTATCAGATCTAGTTGCTGAGCTTGCAAGTGGAAAAAACATCCTTCTCTGAAGGAGTTCCCGCATTTGTTTGGCAAATTCTCTATTGTGTTGTTGCATTGGGCCTCCACCCTTTAAGTATCCAACTCCTGTTTCTAAATTACTCCACACATCCATTTGTTTAATGACTCCGAGATCTGGCTACACAAGATTAAAACAGGACAGGAGACAAACTATTTCCTGTTCAGCGACTACTGGAGCTCATACTCCTGTACAAAGAAGGAAGGGATGCCATCATGGATTGTTTGGGGTCACCACAGTAGATCATTGTTATGAATCTGCATTTGGCAAAGTTTTTACACCGGATGCCCTTCCTGACGCAACCCTCCCCATTTACCCAGGCTTGGGACCAGCACTAGGAGTACACTGGCTTGTGGGCCCCTGTGGCTGGGTTATTCAAGTCTTATTAGTGCTATGGTCAAAAGAGTTACGCACTGCGTACACATGCACACATGAAGAACACACACATGACAGCATTCTGATGCAGGGATGATTAAGAAGAGGTCATGGTTTAGTGGTCACACATGATGTCTGTCAGAACTGGAATCATTGTAGCTTGTGTAGCTGTTGTCGTTAATATGTGGAAGTGAAACCTTGCCGTTCCTGAGCATTATTAGGTGATGGCGCCAAGAGCAGGTTCACAGCAGACACAAACACTTTATGACTAACACCATCCTACATGCTTCCTATGTGAGCTTTGCAATTCATAGATGTAGAAAGGCCTGCAAGGGTCAAACTACAAAGATAGGACTGAGAGAATATCAGAGGGAAATGAGCAGTTGGAGGAATAAAGAATGGAGGAAATGGAGTGAGAAACAGGGGTATTGCTAAAACAATAATGACTTCCACTAATTGTGTTTCCTATGGCCTCTATGAGTGTGGTGACATTTCAGTTCTGTGTTTGTCGGTCAAAAGATGAGCTAATTAATATGGTAATTTAGCCCCAACGCCTCCAGTGACAACCACACCCCCTCGTTAGCAGCCACAAGGACAAGGGTCGGATGCACCGGGAGAAAGAGACAGAGAGAGAGAGAGGCAGAAGGATAGAGAGAAGCAGAGAGGTTTTTTCTGGCTTTGCCTTCTCAGCAGCCCCAGAGTCATACGACTCTGTCGCTGTAACGGGAACAAGTGATTATTTCTGAAAAATGGGGAACTTTGTCAAAACGGATCCCACCCACACTCTCTCATTCTGGCTCTCTCTCACACACACAAGCACAAACTTTCATGTTGAGCATGCATAGGCACACACATGTATTGTGAGTATGAACACACACAGCTGTGCAAATATGCAAACATACATGGAGGCGCGCACACACACACACACACATATATATATATAGATAGATAGATAGATAGATAGATAGATAGATAGATAGATAGATAAATCAACTCAGTTTGAGTGAACATGTCAGAACATCACACACACTACAATGCGCTTAAAAGGTTTTAGGTGAGAATACCTACAAAAAACAACATACTTAAAATTAAAAGTCTTAACTTTTATTCAATAAATGCATCCAGTTTTTTTAAAACTTCGTACTTTAATTGTAAACATTACATCAATAACATTGCTCACTGCCTGATTACAACTGAAGTTGTATCAAAGGACAAAGCACATAGGAAACATCTCAACAATTTTACTATGTAATCTAATTACTGTTCATCAGCTTTGCTCTCAACTCTTTGACTTTTGGAGTTTCTTCTCTTGTGTCAACATCGATATTATACAGAAAAGTCTGCAAAAATGTGTACATGCTGGATAGAGTGTCATCATATTTCACACTGAAGGCAAAGTGGGACTTGAACAGCTTATCAAATATGCCCAAGGATGTACAGGACTCATGAAGAAGAAGCCTTCTATCCAAGAATGCAGAAGCTGGGAAACGGTGCTTCTGAAGTCCCTGTGGCCAAAGGATATGGCTGGGGTTTCCCTTCAGTGGTAGTGAGGTGATCCCACAGACTCTGGAAGGACACAAACACAATGAAAAGCATGTCAATATGAGCCATTAGTTTAAAATTTTTTGCCTAAACCGCAATATTTGGAATTGAATCATACTGTCTTGACAAACCATGTGAAATTTCACCAGATGATCTGTTCTTTCCCCAATAGCAATCTTCAAGGGCTACTGCCTTCCAGCTGGTTACGGGGTAAGAAAATGCAGCAAGACAAGAAGCGAAGCCATGTCACTGTCCCTCTCCGTAAACAGCATAAAAAACACAATTTATCAACTCCAGAGTATTGTTAAATTATCCTTCTCAACACCCTGTGAATGAACACTGAAATATTACACTACCAAAGAATATTGCTGAATGCAATTTTACTCTAAATGAGAGAATGAACTCCAAAAATCAAACACTTTCACACTTTTTTGTCCATCTCCTGATTATTCAGCTCCAGAAGTTTGCTGTGTATAGAATATAATGTGGCAGTGTTGCATGATGCATTCCTACGTATCTATTTTGTTTTATGTAACAATACTATTACAGGTAAAACATATATGAATATATTTTGTAAACAGAATGATAATCAAATAAATATAAATGCTATATAACAGCACAACCTCAAAATGATATTCAAGTGCAGTTCATAAGTTACGTTACTGTGCCACTACATGAAAATGTAGCACTTATTAAGTCATCGCTGCAATTTGGGCAACCATTAAACTGACTTTTCCCACAACATTAGGCAAAGAGTATGCAGAGGGAGAGTGGCTGTACACATTTTTCTGAGATGATTGAGCTGTCACATGCTATCAAACTGGATTTCGTGATGTGCGGTGTGTTCCTCTCTTGGATTCTGTAAGCTTCAAGAAAGAGGAGAAGGAGCCTGAATGCTGCCAAAAAACACAAAAGCGTTCACTAACGCAAACAAAAGGAGACGGCCAAGAACCAGAAATCTGAGGAAAAGCATAAATGTTTGCATGTATATGTTCCAAATAAACATAACTGTGACACAGGTTGTCAATTTAAAAATGTTATCTAAATGTCACACGAGGGAAAGGTTTCTTTTGGAAAATTGTCCAACAAAGCCAGACCAAAATCCATTTTTCATAATCAAATAGTTTTCTACTGTGAATTTTTTCTTATACAGATGTGTTTATGTTTCTAATTCCTTCCATATTAAATTCTGTCTTGTGTCCCAATTTCTATTAAGTGTGGAGATTTTTATTATTTTTGTGTCTGCACATTCTCAGTAACTTGCAGCCTACACTTGCAGGCTTCAAACCAATATTCTTTGTATCAGATTACATGACCAGTGTGTAAGAGCGTTTGCTCATAGTTTTAGGTTTTTTTAAAACACCTTTAAGTTCTAAATTTAACCATCATCAAATAGATTAATAACCAACAAGTGAAGCTAACAGAACAGCTTGCTACTACATATTTCCCTAGGGGGGTGAGTATTGTACTTAATCAGACAACACATACATGACTCCAGATATGTACCTTTGGCTGCTTGTATTCCCTCCAAGGAGTCGCAACAGCAGAATTATCCACATTGGTAATTTGGCAGAAGCAACTCTCCATGGTGAGAGGGGCTTGTGTCCTCACCTGGAATCAAACCAGGGACCTTTTACTTGGAAGACAAATGTGTAAACTGCTACACTGCGGGGACATCTAATGTATCTTCGGCTACTTCCTTGTATTCTCACCAAAGGGTTACCACAGCGGATTGATCTGCTATGGTAATTTGACAGAGGTTTTACACCAGATGCCCTTCCTGATGCAACCCTCCATGGTGGGAGGGGCTTGCGTCTCCACCTGAAATCAAACCAGAGACCTTTCACTTGTAAGGCAAATGTATAAACCACTACTCTATAGGGGCATTACATACACGACTCCAAATGAATGCTAATATTGTTCTGTACCAGATGAAACTGTGAGTGTTGACTTCAGTGTTTACCGATCCCTTACGCATCCAAAAAAACAGGAATTGTATAATCATTGCATAATCGCTCCTGCATGTCTTGTGCTTGCCCCACGGTCTCCTTCCAGTTGGACATGCTTTCCCCTGTGAAGTTTCCAGAGGGAATCATAGACAGATGCCTAAACCAGCTGAACTAGCTTCATTTGATGTAGAGAGGCCTCCCAAATTACTGAACTCCGCACCTTAAGCTTATTCCTGACCATCAACATTACTCTAGATGCTTTGCTGTTCCACCAGTCATTCTTCCACTGCATTCTTAACATACTTTTAAACAAGACACTGAGGCATTTTAGCTACTCCTCTTGCATGTCCTTAAAACTAGTTTCAAGAGCTGGTGATTAGAGCACCAAGTTCCCCACCTTTAAGTGTGACCTGAACTGCAATGCATCTGAACTCTATAGTCCCATGAATAAAGACCCAACCACCATGTGTTCACAGATAATCCCCACCCCCAAGCCAGACTCCAGGGTTGGGCTCAGTGAATTAACACATTTTCTTGAATGTCTTTTTAAAGTCTGGTTCTTCATCTAGCTCTAATTTGCTGTGGGAAGCCTCACAAGGGACCAGTTGCCACTGTAAGCATAGCTCCTGGGATTACCTGGGCACTTAGCCCTTCACCACCAGAAACCCAAAACCTGACGCACTGGGTACCAGAAATCTTGCCCCCTGTCTGCATATGCTTTGCCTATTCATATGCACATGCCTGTTCCTAGATGTATGTATGTTTGACAAAAAAATGTAAATGAATTTATAGTATGCGGTACCAGTCGAGATCAAATCGATCTGAAAAGATTTAGATTTTTATTAATATATTAAAAAAAACGGCTGCAGGCATGAAAAGAGATCTCCGGGTTACAAATGCAACATCTGAACCATTTTTTAAAATCAGATCTAAATATGAACAGCTAAGCTTTGCATCCAAGGAGAGAGAACTATATCCAAACGAGAACAAGTTCAAACACTAGTCAGTTTTTTAAATAATTCCAAAAATTCAGGAACTTGTGTGCCTGACTGGGCATTTCAGTAAGCAAACCCATTCCTCTACCACCCACAACCTCATTTCTCTTTACCTCCCCTATGTTCTCTCACCCCACCCTAACACACCTATCAGACATACACACCCACAAACATTTCCTTGGCTCATTAATTATCAGCACAAACAATTTCAGGAAGCCAGTTCCACCCGCTTCCAGATGCAAGGGTGTGCAATTTTGTCCATTTGTGAAGGAATGTTTGGGTGATCTGTGCCTTCTTGTTAATGTAAATAATTTACCTTTTCTGTTATCCTGATGGAATCTTAATTGTACCTCTCCGGTTTGCCTCTTAGCAATTCATCAATGTCCTTGACCAGAAAAAGATGTGCTGCCTTGTTGTTGGGAGAGCAAGAAAAAAAATACTTTGAAACAAAGTAAGAGACAATAGGAAGCACACTCATTGCAAAAGAAACACACACACTGGGGTAGATTAATGATAACTCTCCACCAATTAAATGAGTGCTTTTTTTCATCTGGTGCTGCTGGTCATCTATTGTCTCTGGATATTGATCTACTGTATATTTCAGTGGAGCAAATATAGCAGAGAATCATAAGAGCATTACGGGCCGTGTTAGCCCCAGAACATTTGGAGTGCTATTGGCGAATCCATTCATTCTAGAGCAAGGCATTCTTTAAACTCTGAGACTGAATAATGCAAAGATGAGCTTCATGCACATACTGGGCTTGAAGCCATTCAGAGGGCAAGATACCAGCTGTATGCATTTGTGTGTGCCTGTTTATTTGAGTGCATGGAAGAGGAGAGTCATAGTGGTGGAGGAGGTGATGGGGGAGGGGTCATCTCTTTATTTTTCATTCTTGGCATATCAGCCTTGGAGGGTCTCGGTGGTGCAGTAAAAAGCCATGCGTCTTGGTCATGTGACCCAAAGAGTATAATTGCTAGCCTCTCGGCTCAAAATGAAAGTAGCATTTGGCCATTTCTCAACAAGAAGGGCTAAAACAAGACCGCAAAACCCCACCACTTCCCTTAGCGAGAAATGTCCCTGCACTCCCACAGCCTGCGCTCTTTACCAGAAACTGCAGCAGCTGACAAAGCAACAGCGGCTGTGTGTGTGTTTGTGTGTGTGTGTGTGTGTTCACCGACAGGGCCTACACTGGCCTCTGCAGATTTATCTGCGCGTAATTATGTTGCAGTGTGAAGTCACAAGCCAATTATTTGCCCTTTCAAAGCTTGAGAACATACTCAGAAATAGAAAACTGGGATATTTTTGTTTGAAGTGAAACAGCACACAAAATTCACAGTGCAGTACAAACCTCAGGAAAAAATGTTTTGCCAAATGTATTCTTGAAAATGTAACTAAATGTTTAAATGCGCATAGCAAGGTGTAATTCACTCTCACATTGTATCACATCATTATGGGAACACATGGAAGGCTAAAAAAAGGCTTTCTGCAGCAAGTTATTTTTACTAGTTTTGTTGAACTGATATGTTTGATAGCTGTTGTATCAGATGCACTATCGACTAACCAATAAGCTTGTGAACCATTGCCTTCAACCCAAATATGCTTCTTCAGACCCTGTCTTACAAACCATGCTGACAAACACCAGTCTAAAACAAAGAATGTAATATATGTAAACAAAAGCTGTTGCTCACATTGGCATCCACACTGGTGGTTATAAAGTACCCTCTGCCTGCTTGTTGACTACTGGTTGGTGCCCTACAGACAAACTTTGGTTGGGTTAGCGTAGTGGTATTGGTCTCATGTGCTTAACATTTCAAATTGTGTATTACAAAAAATGCCCCACTGCAATGTTACAAAACAACATTATGAATACCTTTAATTTTTGTTCTAAAAAAAACATTACATTGACATTGTTATATATTAACATTGCATCCGCTTTGGTGTGATGTCATAGTTATTAAAATACACTGTATTTAAATGGCTCTATAAGATTCCTGCACGTTGCAGAAAAATCTGCATGTGGTCTTGTTATTTGGTAACCATACTGAGGAATGTCATCAAAGCATGTCAAAGCATCATTAGCTGGTAATGATGTAACTTACCAAATCATGACTAAATGCATACTTTCCCTTTTAATTTATGTGTTCGGCAGGAGGTCCCGCCCCTTCTGCTGTGTACCCAAGAGGGTGACCTTTAAAAGTGAAAAATATACTTTGTTTCACACACACAAAAAAAAATTAACTACTGTATCAGCCAGATGCTGTTAAACACTCTGTGTTGCCGTTCTTGTCAGAGTCATTCATGCTCTCAAAATAGCAAAATAGCAAGTGCAAGGACTGTAGTAGGCAGTCTGCAACAGCTTTTCTCTCCGTATCAACACCAAGGACACATCTTCTCTGAAAACATTTTCTTAGAATTTTTGCTGGACAACGTGGCATTAACAGTGAGTGCATGATTCACATGACAGATAAATAGTAGATTTTGCATGCACAAACTCAGACTCTGCATGCTTTGAAAGAACACATTATAGTCTACATATTTAATAAAATTGGTGCAGTGTCTAAGCAAGATAGCCCCACTAGCATGCTAAGGCTGACAGGCAACAACTAGTGCAACTATTATAACAAAAATGCTCCAAGTGAAATTTGTGCTCTAGAATTTTTCATTACAGCAGGAAAGTATGCAGACAGGAACTGCTTAGTTCACAGGGGCTACAGAACAACACTACTACAGAATTTCACTACTGTTGGGGTGTATAGCACAGTAACTGCATTTGAGTCTTTCTTCATTTGCACTTACATGCAATGCACTCATACTGAAAGACAAAAGAAAGAAAAATGTATTTTGACTTGGTGTTGTAGACTAAACCAATAAGGAGAGAGGTTAGTTGTGTGTGTGCATGTGTACTTGAGAGAGCAGACAGTTTCTGTCTCTGGGACAGGTGACATAGAGCATGTGTCCTGATGATGAAAGGTCAGCTGAGGGTCACAGTGGTCTAGTTACACTCACCTCTCCTCTCCATTGATCCCTCTGATTCCTCTGATACACTGCTGTTTCTATATTGACATCTAAACATACAGACAAATGCTGGAAGGCATACAGTCTTCCAGTGTCTGAGCATTTTATTGAGCCATTCCAGACGCTAATTACCAAGATAGCTTCCAGCAAGCCTTGTGTGCTGTTCTCCTCCACCTACTTTGACCTCTTTTTTTTTTTTATCTCAGCAGCGTTGGTCTGTCTTTGAGTCTTTTTTTATCAATACCCACCACTGTTTGTACTTTTCTCCTCCTTTCCGTTCCTACTTTAGTTTCCATTTCCCTTGCTGTCTCTCTGCTCATCCTCCCCCCTTTCCTGTGTTTCCCCACCCTACACACCTGCTTACGGACCCAGCCCTGTGCCTCCCAGCCGAGGCGGGTTAAAAGAACAGACGGCCCCTCTGTTTTCTGATAGTCATCACATAGCTTGCATGCCTGGTCCTCTTCTGTCTCTCACTGTTCTTTCTCTTCTGTTCTGCCAGCTTACCTCAGCCAATCCCATAACTACCCCCACCCTCTGCCCTTCAGCTCCCCCCCATGCATCTGCCTTGCCATACATCAGCAGCCTGACAGGCTCACTCAACACCCACAGTGCCTTAGTTTCATTCTTTTCACCTTTCGTCATCATTTCCATCAATTGCAGCTGTCAATAGCAAAACAGGCACGTAGGATAAGTTATGTCTCCAGGAAGTGGGAACAAACAAATAATAATTTTAAATAACAGTTCAGCATATTGAATTAGTCTTGTTTGTTTTCTCGCAGATAGTCAGATAAAAGATTGCTGCAACTTTTTTCCCTTAAATTTCTGGGTGCAGTCCAGACATCCCTCAGTTGTCAGCTTAGTTTTACTGTGCAAAGGAATAAATAAGGGGAAAGATTTCCTGGCAAAAATATTATCAGCGCCTCTCAAGCTCACTAGTTATATTGCTATGTATTGTTTACTACAGCTGTTTAGTGGTTATTTCTGCCAGGCTAGATGTCTCCTGTTTATATTTTCTATGCTAAGGTGAACTAACCAGCTGCGCTGGCCTTATATTTAAGGTACAAATATATGAGCAATATTGATCTCATCTCTCTCTTGGCAAGAATATCTTTCCTTTTTTTTATTTTCTATTCCTCATCCTTCCTTGTTAGCTATTTCCACCTCTTAACTCTGTACTCTTTTTCTCCTGTCCCTTCATTCCTCCCACTATGCCTGTCTCGTGGTGCAGGTGTTCCTATTGCTGGGGGTGAAAAGCAAAGAAGTAAGAGGAGGCTGTGCTGGTTTCATTCAGCTATTGAACTAATGGTTCCTCATTCACCACCCACACTGCTTATTAGGCCCGCTCTAAATAACCAAAAAAGAAACAGAGAAGCGGCAGCTATTCACAGATTCCACACTGTGTATAACTCTGATGGCTATATGAGCGACAATATCAACTCTTCGTGTCATTATGTGATCAAGTGGTTCTCAGTCATCCAGTGGTCTGTGTAGTTAGTACTTGAGGGAATGAACACCCCTGTGGGCCTCTCTAAGTGTCTATTGTATCTGTGTAAAGAAAACCCAGATGGAACAGGGGGCCCTGTTGTAAAAGAAATTGTTCATTTATTAATTCATGCTATCAGGTTGCTGGGTTTCATGTTTTACAAAAAGCGCCAGCAATGGGCAGATTGGCTATCAACACCAGCTGTCTAGACTAGACTGACTAGACTCTATACCCTCCTACAGTTCCTGATGTATCAGCCTATCTCTGCTGGTATCTGTTTATCTCTGCTTTGCTATGCTTTATCACCCTCCCCATTTCTTTCTGCTGTTTATTCTGTGGCATTAATGTCTGGATCAGGCAAATGGACAGAGCTTTAGATCAATTCGAGAGATCAATTTCTCCCAGACTGGCTAAGGAGATCTGTGTAGACTGACAGACATCTGACAGCTCTGATCCGGTCCAGTCTGGGCTAGTTTCCTGTCGCTGTGGAATGACTTAGTTTATCTTGGTTTTGGTTAAAGTCCTGCCTGGTCTTGTTCACATCTGACATGCTGTAGTTTTTGAACAAGTGCCAATTCATCAATCAATATTTTAGAAAGAACAGGCTATTCACAAGCATACATCTTGATTTATGCACACCTTTGATGTGCTTTTCTTTCTGTCTTCAAATTCCTGTCTTGTTTTTCAACAAAACCCTGTAATTGGTTCTGCAAGTGTCTGTTCTAAACATAGAAATCAGCTACAAAAGACAGATAGCTGCATGAATTGGATGAATGCAACAACAATCACAGACGCTACCTCTTCTTTTTCTTCATTCACAAGTCATTAAGTCAAAAGACAGCTTTGCTAAATGTCAAAAAGCTGCAGGGGGGAAACCACAGAGAGAACCTGGTTTCATTGTTATGCTCTTTGATTATACACAGGTCAAGTGGAAAGTCTATCTTCATTCTCTGAAAATAACCTTTTCCTTCAGAAAATTGGCATGTACTGCATTTTGTAATTGCTTTGTACAAAGAGTAGGGACTGCAGATAAATGAGGATACTTTTGCCACTGCACATGAACTCTGTTATTCTCTTTTCCTCTCTGTTTTTATTTCTCTTCAGACAAGACTTAGCAAAAGAATATGCTGACATAAACCAGCCTGTATGTTGGCTTACATCCCTCCCCACCTACCGGACACCCCCATCTCTGCAGCACTGCTCATTCTAGGTCAGTTTTTTTGATGATAGACAGTGACAGAGTTGAGTCGAGCTTCACGGTTCCTGCCTGTCTTCCGGCTGCAGCGTCTGGTGTGTGTTTGATGTAGTCCAGGCTTATTGCCGGCCCCATCTCTGACTGTTGGCCCATGACACCAAACTCAGACAGAGCTGAAATCTGGAGGGAAGGAAGGAAGGAAGAACACTTCCAAGACAGTCAACTCAGCTAGAAAAACAACAGCCAGTCATCACTCAGTCAGTGCTTATACATAGTGGCATAGTTCAAGGATTTTGCTGTTTTGTTTTTGTTGGATCCCAAAAAAAAGAAAAGAGACATTAACATGATGAATCTTGCCTTCTAGCCACAGTAGCAGCAGACATGGCATCAGTGTCAGTCCAACACTTTGATTAAGACTGGGGTATTTAACTATCTGATGGATTACAATTAAATTTGGTACATTGGGCTACAGATGATTAATCTTAATGACTTAGATCATGGTTTACATTTTTCTCACAAATTGTTTGAATGGATTGCTGTAAAATACTTTCAATTTTTCAACTTTTCCTGTGGTATAGCTCAAGATCATTCATTACCAATGGTGCAAAATTTGTTGGATATTCATGACTCTTTCATTAATGTATCCATAGCACTGCTTTGGCATTCACGTTTCTGCTTTAGAGTGAAATGTTTTGACAACTTTTAGATGGACTGCCATGAAATTCAGCGTACCTATTCTTACTGACAACAGGATAAATTGTAAGAACTAGTAAGAAATGGTTGCCTTCGCCAAACTTGAGTATATAAACAAATAATCAGAAAACTCATGTATTCTCATCAGTCACATTTGTGTCTAATTCTAATTAGTAAATGCTAGCCTGTTAGTGAACATGAAAATTAATTCTGTTGGGCATATTAGCATTGTCATTGTTATTAAGGGTAACGTCAAATACTCTTAGTCTTCTTTTGTTAGAAGTTTATCAGTGATGGAGTAACATAAAAAATATGCTATATTGATCATACTGTTTACTTTTATTACAGCAATGCTTGAGATCAAAAATTACTATTCAAATATTGATGACAAATGCTGTGATTATCACTTTTAAAATGAAGCGGGAGTATTAAAAAACTGATTTGTACCATACAGGTGACCTTTAAAAATTCAAAACTTACCTTTAGCTACCCTGTTGTCACTGCTTTGAGTTAATAAACTTCAAAAACTTCTACCAAGAACAGACATGTGAGGACACTGATGGCTAAGTCAGCTTTAAATTGCCACAATTTGAACTGAATTTCTAGAGAAGTATTACTACAGGGAGTGTAACAAATTGCCCCTCCCTAGGACTAATAATATATTTTTTAAGCAAATAAGAAATTAGTGAGAAATTATGCTTTAATGTTTGCCAGCGGCTTGAGAATCTGCATATGCTGTTATTGGACAGAAACCAAGTTTTTCATTAGGTCCTTAATGAGCCGCATACGTCTGTGTTGCCTGTAGCACTAACCTTTATAAGTAAGTAACTGCTCTTGCTCTGTGTTTTATTCATTGTGGCTTCAGTGAACTTTCCTCACAATTTTCTGAAATTTAGTGCTATTGGAAATGTTTTGCTTGCTAATAGAAGATTAATGTCAGGTTTCCATGTTTGCTGATATTTAAACAGACAATTTTCCATTTATATCCAAATGTTAGAGTCATGACAGCTCATTCCTCATACAGTGTTATTTTTTTTTTTTTTTTTTTTTTTTTTTTTAAAAAAAAAAAAAAGGGTTATAAA
>VUQH01045960.1:0-12541 GCA_015106775.1 Etroplus canarensis
CATGGTTCTTAAAATGTCCAACCTAATTTCTGGGTCAAATGATCTAAAAATAATGCTAAAGCTGTTTTGAGTGTGATATGTATTTGTGGTAGATTAATGCGTTCGCATTTTAATGTTAAAGCCGGTTAGAAAGTCTTGTTATGTATGTGGGCTTATTGGAATAACATAAATCATATTGTGCACATGATTTTTAAGTAGTACATGAGCAGCATTTATGTCATCCACTGTACTTAGTTGTCTGGAGTTCATTTCTTTTTGAAAACATAGAAATCTCTTGTTGTTTTAGTCAGGTTGAGAGAAAGACTGACTCACCAGGTAAATATTTCAGTAACTATTGGGTCGATTTCCATTCAACTTTGTACAAATATTCACGATAGATGTTGACGATCCCCCAACTTACACTTACATGTAAAACAGGGAAAGATGAATAATGAATACCACTGAAAGACTAAAAGCAAGGAAACATACACTCTTCATTTACTTCATCAGTTGCAACTTGCCGGTGCAGGCTTTGACCCCTTTTTGCCTTCAGAACGGCCTTAAATCTTCATGGAACAAATTCAATGAATTATTAGAAATATTCCTGACATGTTGCTCAATTGTGCCATGATAGTATCACACAGTTGCTGCAGATTTGTTGATTGTACATCCATGATGTGACTCTCCCACATTTGTCACATTCCAGAGGTGCTCTATTGGAATGAACTGTGGTGACTGTAGAGGACATTTGATTATAGTGATATTTTCAAGAAACCAGTATGAGATGTTTTGAGCTTTTTGATGTTGTCTATTATCTTTCTAGAAACAGTCATCAGAAGATGGGTACACTGTGGTCATAATGTAAAGAACTGTGCCAGCCACAATACTTAAATAGGCTGTGGCATTTAAACAATGCTCAGTTGTTACTAAAAGTACCCAAAGTGTGCCAAGAATAGATCCCCCACCCCTTTACACCACCAGCAGCTTGAATCTTTGATACAAGGCAGGATGGATACATGGATTCATGTTATTTACACCAGGTTCTAACCCTACCATCCAAATGTCACAGCACAAACCAGGCAAATTTTTTCCAATCTTCTATTGTCCAATTTTGGTGAACTCGTGTGAATTGTAGCCTCAGTTCCTGTTTTTTGCTGACAGGACTGGCACCCTTTGTGGTCTTATGCTGTCTTCTGATATCCTGTGCAATCAGAGATGCTATTCTTCATACCTTGGTTGTGATGAGTGGTTACTTGAGTTATTGTTGCCTTCTAGTCAGCTTAAAGCAGTAAGGCCATTCTCCTCTGACTTCTGGCATTAACAAGGTATTTTCGCCCCGAGAACTGACTCACAGGATATTTTCTCTTTTTCTGATCATTCTCTGTAAACCGCAGAGATGGTTGTGTGGGAAAATCCACAGCCATGCTACATGCAAAGTTATTTCCATGTGAATGACTGATTATATGTTGAACAGCCATACCTAATGAAGTGACCAGTAAATGTGCAGGTCAACAGAGAGATGTAACTAGATGGTAAAATATGTGGGAGTGACCAGGATGGACAGGATTAATAAGAAGAAATGACTACATCAGAGGAGTGCAAGTTGAGAAGTTTGGAGACAAAGTCAGAGAGGCAAGGCTGAGATGGTGTGGACATGTTCAGAGGAGGGATAGTGGATATATTGGACAACAGATGTTAAAGATGGAGCTGCCAGACAGGAGGAAAAGGGGAAGACCACAGAAAAGGTTCATGGATGTAGTGAAGGAGGACATGCAGAGGGTTGGTGTGAGAGAAGAGGATGCAAGGGTTAGAGTGAGATGGAGGCAGATGATCCGCTGTGGCGACCCCTAACGGGAGCACGAAGAGAAGAAGAAGAAGAAGGAGGAATCAAATAAAAGCGTTTTCTGTGTTTTAAGAAAGAATTGACAGTTACTCATCCTGCTGGTCTGATGTTGCTCTGCTGGTCTGATCATGGTCACCTTTAGATTTATGCCTTGACTATGGAACAACCAAGAAATCCACATTTGAGGACTGAAGGTTGGGAACTAGGGTCATGTGTGCTTTATAACCAGGGACCAGATCCATGTGTGCTTTAAAAGGGATGAGCAAAATATTACGTAACTCCAAGATTAAAAATTACTGTAATTATAAAATATACAGGAGACCAATAATGAGAAACCAGAATTTAATAGTATTTAGTTTGGTGATATCACCATGATACTTTTATCCTCAATTGCACTTGGTTTTTCTGTTTTAATTAATAAAGAATGCTAAATGTTCTTACCCATAATTACTAATTACGGTATACCTTCAATTTATCAACTACAGTTGTGTTTTATAACACTGGAAATGTGAATTATTCACTGAGAACACAGGCGCCTGTTCTAGTTTTTCACTGAGATGTTTGCTGTTCTCATCTCAAAAGGTGGGAAAAGGGGGTGAAATTTGGTATCTAACAAGTTTTACAATTTCCTTTCATATTCTCTGATGTTAAGGTCTAAGAGACACTACTTTCTGATCATTGTACATTACGCAATGTTATATCACATGCTTTTTCTTATTCTGGCACACTGTGCTCTGAATTTCTGCCAGGTTTTGAAGTTGTGTTCAAAGCTAATGGATCCCAGTGCTTCATAGAGGTGTTTCTTCACAAAAATATAATCACATCAGGTAGCACTATCTGCATGTGCATAAATGTGGTGCACCAGGTTTAATAAACCAGCAACACCCACTGCCATGAAGCTCCAAAGAGGTTGCTATGTACTGATGCAATGATCCTGTGATTACAGCTTCCTTCCATATATCTTTTAATTATTATGTTGCCAAGAAACACACCTGAAATTTTAGTTACTGATGTTAAGCTCATTCAGTGAGTCACCAATGGTTTCATGTACAGCATTATTTTTATGAGGTGCATTGCCTGTGTGTGTGTCTATGCGTGTTAAACTATGCAAAAAATAAAAAAATTGGATATAATTAGACAGCCCAAAGTAAAGAAATAAAGTTCAAATAAGCCTTTGATTTATAAAATGAACAAATAACTTTAATGCTTACAACCCTCTGAAAGACAATTTAATCTCATCATCTTGAAGCTACATGCACTGTGCACAGCTGGTAGAAATAACAATGGTGCAATCAGTCATCCCCAGCTGTCCAAAAGGCAGGTTTAAAGCAACTTCCAGCTTGGTTTCACTTTTGAGACACTGAAGTTATGCCTGCCCATCTTTTATATCCTGGACACATTTTTGTGTATGGTAAAGGCGAGAGGTTGGGAGAACATGTGGCCAGGCTCTGCCGTTCTTCTTTTGGCTGCTATCTTTAGGGGTCACCACAGTGGATCATCTGCCTCCATCTCACCCTATGCCTTGCATCCTCTTCCCTCACACCAACCCCCTGTATGTCCTCCTTCACAACATCCCCGAACCTTCTCTGTGGTCTTCTTTTCTTTCTGCCTGGCAGCTCCATCTTCAACATCCTTTGTCCAATAATCTACCATTTCCTCTGCTCATATCCAAACCATCTTAACCTTGCCTCTTTGTTTCCAAACTGCTCAACTTGAGCTGTCCCTCTGATGTATTAATTTCTAATCCTGTCCATCCTGGTCACTGCCAGTGAAAATCTCAGCATCTCCAATTCTGCCACCTGCAGCTCCGCCTCCTGTCTTTTTGTCAGTACTACTGTCTCCATCAGTACTACTGTACATCATGGTAGGCCTCATTACAGTCTAATAAACCTTCCCTTTCACTCTTGCTACTATTCCTCTTTCACAAATCACCCTGACCCTCATGTCCACCCACTCCACCCTGCTTGCACTTCCTTCTTCACCTCTCTTGTGCACTATCCATTGCTTTAGTTGGTTGACCCCAGATATTAAACTCATCCACCTTTAGTACCTCTCTACCCCAACATGGTGACATCCTGCACTCTGCAAGACTTCAGGAAGTCACTGTGCCCAGGTGAAAAAATGATCCTGTTCAGAGAAAGGCTTTCATTTAGCTCAATGAAATGAAACATTATGTGTCAATCAGTGGGCTGTCCAGGTGCTGGTAGGTGAATTTAGTTTGCATCTTCACTCACAACCACACTGGCTGCTTCCCTCTGCAGCTTTAACGTCATCTTCTTATCTAATTCGTGACAAGAAAGACAATTGGTGTCTTTGCAAAGAGGCCAAAATCTGTTCAAATAGAATGGAAAAAAAAGTTTTTAAAAATCTCGGAAAAATAAAATAAGACAGAAATATGTTTGAGGACAGGCTAATGCATTGCTGCTGTAATAATTCTTTTCATACATTTTCCTGCTCCTCCTCCTTCTCCTCCTTTCATCTAAGTGGCATTATACATTTGGCTTGAATTCAAGGATTTAAAAATACCAAACATTTTTTTTCATGGAAATCTCTGCAGAATTACAAGTAGTCATCTCTAATCTCTGGGTCTGCAAACACAGATACTGGTGCATCTCTTTATTATCTGTCCTCGCAGAAATACTCTCCAATCTCACACAGATATCCTCCCTATTTAAATAGCTTTGACCGTGTTGTTCATTATAATACTGCTTCTCTCTTCTTATGTACTCAAATAATGACAATAGCAACAGTGTTGGAAACCACAAATGCGTAAAAAAAACATTCTGACCCTCAGCCACTAAATTGCATCACAACACAATGGATATATTGTTAAGTCAGATGCATGGGAAAAACCAGGTAGGTGTTTTTTTTTTTTTTTGGATTGGTTCATATTTTAGGTCATATTTTTTTTCCCTGAGAACTAAGATCCACTCTCAAAGCATTTGCATATGATTCCTATCAGGAAAATGAGATAATGAATAGTGGCTGTGGAGGAGGAGATAGAGAAAGAGAGGGAGGGAGACGACAACCAAGCGCTTACTAGCAGACACCCACACACACTTTCACACATACGCTGCATGAAACATCGGATCCCCAGCCACTCTGTGAGTGGATCTGTTTGTATCGGGCTTGTAGTGCCAAGATGCCTTCCTATGGCTGGCTGCTGGCTCTGTACCTGGCAGCGCTAACAGGTAAAACAAAGTTCCTCTTTATCGTCACTGATCAATATCTGCTTTCTGTGTTAAGACCTTTATTGGTGATCAATATTTTTGTTTGCTTATGGTGATTACAGAAACTGTCAGGTGGAGAGCAGGTCATATGTAAGGCTTGTTAAAGGACTAGTTAGTCTGCTGTGCTGTGGACATCACTTTGATTGCATGTATTTAAAATCCTGTAGCTTCATTTGAAAAAAATCACACTCTTAAAAGCTTCTGTGTCTGTTGGTATTGTCATCTCTTCTCTGCATAAAAACTTGTCATAAGAGATAGCCCCTCTGTTTATTCTCCATTTTTATTTCTGTGATCAGCTGTGAACGTGGACATAACTGAATTAGAGTATTTGTTCTACTTTTACTTGATTAGTTGTGATAAATATGAACTCTGTGTCCAGTCTCTCTGCCTTCATAAAGACTTGAGTGACACTGATGACACAGATTGCTCTGACAGTCAACTTGTCTGAAAAGACTCAACACATAAAGTTCTTTTTAAAGGAAAGAATCGGTTTAGACTCATCTGAAAATGTGCTTACATGTACTTAGTTCTGTCACTTTTCTGTCTTATACTGCTGTGTACATGTAATTCCAGGAAACACTGTTGGTGCTGCTGCACGTGAACCAACTGAGAGGAACTGCTCTCTGACTCCACCGGTAAGATCAACTTGTTAATTGAATCACCTTAATTTTGACAAGGAAAGCTGATGTGAAAGAAGTCAAAGCGTTTTGTGTTAGAGTGATGAACCCAAACGAAGGACTCAAGGCAGGCTGAATACCAGAAGTACGTCTTTTATTCAGGTCAAATCCAATGTCAAGAAACAGTCCAAAAAATAAACAAACTCAAAAAGAAAATCCTTACAGAGAGATGGGCAAACTAAGGAGCACACAGGGGAAGATGCACAGATGCTATGACAAAGGCAAATAGGAAGAACAGGCCACACACAAACTAGAGGACTAACTGAGGGTTGGGAACAAGTAGGAACAAGACACGGGTAAAAGTAATCAAGAAAATCACAAGTAAAACTCCAAGCAAGCCACAATAGGTATCTATCAGAGCAAAAAAGGAAATGGCAAAGAGTTCCATGGTGCAAAAGAACACTAGGGAGGCTAGAATATGTACAGTAAGGGAAATCACTACAAGAATCTGAAAATGCACACAAATTTAAACTTAAAACACTGGAATAGCAGGAAAAAACTGAACCGCAACTCAAACGCAGATGTATAACTCATTCCCAAGTCAAAAACAATACTAATTCCAGGTATCATGAGTTTTACCTGTTATGAAACACGCTGAATGAGTTTCATACAGTTGATGATTACTGCACATGGGTGACAGTTAATGATTACAGTGGGAGATATGGAGAGTGATGAATCAGCAGCTCCTCAAGTTTTAATTTAATCTGAAGATTTTCACTGTGTGTGTGTGTGTGTGTGTGTGTGTGTGTGTGTGTGTTTGTGTGTGTGTGTGTACTGTAGTACCTCCCCAGCACAGCAGTAAACACCTCTCTCCAGCTGAAGGAGCTACGGGAGCAAATGCTTGCCATGAATATTTCTGCCTACATTATCCCCGGCACCGATGCTCACCAGGTACACGTGCCATCTGTCATTATTATCTCAGAGTTTAAAGCTACTGTGTGTGAGTTTTTCTGTGTATTTTTTTTTCTGTTAGAGTGAGTATATTGCACCACGTGATGCCAGGATGGCCTTCATGACTGGTTTCACAGGCTCCGCAGGTACAGTCCTTTTCTGCCGCCTCCTCCTCTTCCTCATGACTCACTCCCTACATCTTCGGTCACGCAGCTCCTCTTACTTTCATCCCACATCCTCGATATACATCCTGCTCCTCGTTCATTTGTTTTCACCGCTTTCACTCGCTGCACTGTCACATCTCCTTACATGCTGGCGCTCACCCTCGCAGAGTAACTTCCCTATGAAATGAGATCAGTTTTCACCCTGTAACTGTGAACTGAATTGCAATAATGATCATGCATATTTCTGAAAGAATGAGCAGGCAGATGAGTGTTCAGTAAAATGCTGTTTACACTCGGTCAAACTGATGCCAAACTCCATTAAGAGAAGTCACATTTTTTGGGGTTTTATTTAGAATCCTAAATGGGTTTATCTATCTGATGTGTGGGTACACCAGTGGAATGATAATTTTAGTTATGATTATATATCCACTCATCATTATCAGGTAGCTACCAGTGTTTGTTCATCTCCATTCCCACACACACACTTTTTAGTATTAGCTGGCCCATCACGCATTAAACTGAGTCAACTCTGACATTTATAGTCGTTTGTAATTCACTGTCGCTGCTTCCCTCTCTATAACACAGCTGTTGTCCTGCCTCTCCCCAGGCACTGCCGTAGTTACTCAGACCAAGGCTGCTCTATGGACAGACAGCCGCTACTGGGTTCAAGCTGAGAGACAGATGGACTGCAACTGGGAGCTGGAAAAAGATGGTAGGGGTGATCATATTGTGCTTACTTGCAATGCAGCACCCGTGCATTCCAGTTAAATATTTCTCTTTTCCAAAAATAGCCTCTCAAATGCTGCGCATTTGAAAGGGTTTACATGATAAACAGCTCCCACCGCTCAACGCTGATCATGCTGATAATCATATGTTTGTAAATCGCAAAAAATAAAGCACTGACGCTTGTAAGAAAACTTGGAATATTAACATGTTTCTTGACCCCTTTAGCCTCTCAAGGATTTCAAAAATAACTCAATGTACTGTAATGAGTTTTGTGTAAATAAATATGACTATCAAGAAAATGCAAGTATGCAGAAAACCTGCGAGTCACAACACAACCTGTATTTCCAAGTGGCTTTAAAATGGAAATGGAATCATTATATACATGTTATGGGGCAGCTGTGGCTCAGGAAGTGGAATGGGTTGTCTTCCAACCAGAAGGTTGGTGGTTTGATCCCTGGCTGCTCCAACCTATATGCCAAAGCATCCTTGAACAAGACCCTGAACTCCAAATTGCTCTTGATGCATCCACAGGAGCGTGAATGTGTGTTTGATTGTTAAATGCACTTAAAGGCATAGAATAGTGTTTAAGAGAGTGGGTGAATGAGGCTTAGAATGAAAAGCACCTTGAGTGTTCAGGGTTGAAAGGTGCTATATGTGTCATGAGGCCCCTTGTTCATCACCAGGAGGAGACACAAACCCAGTCTTTTAAGGAATCACAATCTAGCGTACTTCTATTGCTGGTCCCAAACCTGAATAAATGGGAACGTTATGTTATGAAGGGCATCCTGTGTGAAACCTTAGCCAGATCTCATGTGGATCCACACCCCACCCCCCCGGAGGGGAAAAAGGCAAAGCTGAAAATGCCCATCTGTTTTCACTAGCTGCTTATTTACTCTGCTACAAAAGACTAATCTGCCCAACTGTTTGCAAACTGCTATTGTTATTCTTATGTTGTGACTTAGTTTTATGGTTCTATTTCCACATCTTTGCATGTGTTTTTATTATTATTTTCTTGTATTTGTTTAAATTGCTTGTTTTCTCGAAAGGATGAAGTGGATAACATTGTGCCTCATTTTAATGAGAAATCAGGAATGGAACATTTTGTTAAAATAACTCCTCTAAAACAAAGTCCTTCAAATAAGTTTTGACTAATATTGCTGATTCCTCAGTTTCTGTGCCACAGATTGTTGTTCAAATAAAAGATTAAAAACACAAATGAAGCAACACCGTGGGATTAGGTGAAATAATTCCTTATTGCCTATACAACTAGTGTGGTTAATTTTAGGCTAGTCACACATGCACAATCCATGTAATGCAAACACTCACTGGAGTGCCAAATGTATGTTAATCCACAACTGAATAGCTCAACATATGTGCCCCTGTTCAGGGAACACTTGCTAAAAACTATAAAATGTTTTAGGAAATTACTGGACAGCAAATGGTTTTTAGGGCTGTGACCCACAGAGAAACAGGCAAGGCAGACTGAGGGGCAAACACTGGGAAAGAAAAACATTAAAATTTATAAAGAAGGCAGCAACGCATGGTTCTGAATGCTGATCTGGCCCATGCTCTTCTCTGGAGCAGGTTTAAGTAGTGCAGGTACAGCCATGGGGAAAAAACTGAAGCACTCCATTAATTGTTTTCTTTTTTAAACATATGGGCAAAAATGGACCGACTCACAGTGACTGAGTTTCCTTCTGGATCTCATTTGCCTAATTCACTACAAATAAATTGCTAATATTTCATCGGAAGATTGAATGCTTTAGTGTTTTGTTTTAAGTGATTGTCACTACACCGCATAAGAAAAAGCAAGACTTCCTGGACATAAATGCATATTTAGCAACAGAATGTAGGCCAGAAAGTTTTTCAGACTGTAATCATTTCTAGCTTCAATTATACTGACTTGTTGCATTTTTTGTACATTTAAACCAGCTCAAGTTGTCAAAGTGTGTTTTTTTCAGTGTTATGATCACCTCACTTATAAAAACTATTTTCTTAATGAAATGTTCCCGCACTTTAAAAAATTGTCAGTTTCTCCATTCATTTTGTTTGTGCTTATTTTGATTTAACACCATTTATATGGCAAAAAACTGATGTTGCTCTGCTATTCTTCAACTCACTTTCTATAAAGTCAGTAATAACTTGACTACAGTCTGTCATGTGTGATGTTCTCCAGTGTCTATCAGCAGTGTGGCAGGGTGGCTCATCTCTGAGGTGCCATCAGGCAGCGAGATCGGCTTTGATCCCTTCCTCTTTTCTCTTGGTGAGTCTCAGTTCTCTTCTCCACCTGTCAGTCTGGCTTAACGTCAATAAAGTGCTCGACCAAGTAGCTGGAAAATTATTGATTGAGCCTCCAGACGCCATGCAGACTGTTTACTTGATTGATTCTGTTCAGTGTGTGTAATCATCTACAGTTTCCTCCATTAGGAACACAAGAACAATACAGCATCAATTTGGAGTCGAGCGATCGCAGCCTTAAGTCCATCACCATGAACCTGGTCGACCAAGTGTGGAAGCACAGGCCTCCCATCCCACCTGACAACCTCACCCGCCTGCCTGACAGGATCATACGTGGGTTTCCTTTATGTGTGTTTGTGTCTGTACTGTGCACACACCTTTCAGTCTGCTGGTCTACCCGTGTGGTGCCTTTTATCTGTGTGCTGATAAATACCTGCAAACTGGACAGGGCAATAAGCAGCTCCACAAACACAGCCATAAACAGCCTTTTGATGGTTTTACAGCTGGCTGACAGATCAAATACTAACTTGGAGAGACTGGATGAGGATGTTGTCTGGTTTATGGTCAGCGAATACACAAATGGAACAAATGGAGAGCACCATAAACCTAATGGTCTATCTGACTACAGTCTGGAAAAAACAATCCGTATAGCTTGTAAATGCTGTCTCATAATTGATATGAAAGCTTGCCCTTATACTTGACTGTCTGGACAAAGTCCATAAAGTAATGAGAAATTTGCACATGACAGAACTATCAAAGAAAAAGACTTATTTGCTGGAAAGGCACCGATGTGTCTGAACTTGGAAGCATTGTTAAAGAAGGGATTAAGTTCACATCTTTAAAACTAAAATAATATTAACAAAGGCTCAAATTTTATGTCAATATGTGTAGATTAAAAAAAAATATATATATATATTGTGTTAATAATTGACAGTTATGGTTACAGTACCTCAACCCACTATTGAGTTTAAGTATTTTAAGTATTTTTGACCATGTTAATCCTGAAGTGAAAATCTGACAAGCCTAGAATCAGCTCTGCAATTTCTCTCAGCTTTAAGTAGCAAGTGTAATTTTCCTTGACTCTGCTCTCTTCTAACCCATTTTCACAAAAATGCACTCAGACCTGGTTAATACTTCTGAGACCAAATGACAGGTGAAGATAGTGGATCAGTGGGGTCAAATTTGTCCCTCAAAAACTGAGAGTCCAAAACAACATTAAAAGAACAAACAGTATTGTACTTGCACCTATTGACCACTTCATTAGATACACTTTGCTAGTACCAGGTTAGACCCCTTTGGCTTCAGATCTGCCTTAATTCTACACTACATAGATTCAACAAGGTGCTGGAAACATTCCTCAGAATTTGCTCCATATTGATATGATGGCAGCAGTTGCTACATATTTCATAGCTCCAAATCCATGATGCACATCACCTGTTCAATCACATCACAAAGGGGCTCTATTGGATTGAGATCTGGTGACTGTGGTGGCCATTTGAGTACAGTGAACTCTGTCATGTTCAAGAAACCAGTTTGAGGTGATTTGAGTGATGTGGACCGAAAATGCAGACTAGCAGACTGAGGGGGTGAGAGCTTAAAGCAAGCTTTTATTAAAAGCTGATCGAAGTCCAAACAAAAAACAGTCCAAGATGAAAACTTCAACAATGACTTTGAGCAAGGAGGAAACTAAACAATACTTGGCCTAACATAAACTGACTAGACTAGAACTTGACTTGGCATAGCATGGCACAGAAAGGGCAGGAAGTAAAGCTGAACATAATACATGAGACAAGACAGGTTACAAAATAAACATCATGGAGGACATAGACCCAGGACGGAACTTCACAAAAGACAGGAACACAGCCAACCAAACTCTGACTCTGCCACCCAAATTGCAGCAGAAATCAGACAAAGGAATATTTTTTCCAGTTTTCAATTTTCCAATTTTGGTCAGCCCAAGTGTACTGTATGTACCGAGTTTCACCTAGTCTGGTCTTGTGTTGCTGGAGCCTGCTTAAGGTTCAAGATTGTGCATTCAGCTCTTTCGTATATCTTGGTTGTAACAAGTGATTATTTGCATTACTGTTGCCTTGCTATTAGCTTGAAACAATGTAGCCATTCTCCTTTGGCATCAGAGAGGTATTTTCATCCAGAGAACTTCCACTCAGTGAATATTTTCTTTTTTCGGACCATTCTCTGTAAACACTACAGATTTCCCCCACACTGGTTGTGTGGGGGAAATCCCAGTAGATATGCAGTTTCTGAAATACTCAGACCAACTTGTCTGGCACCAACAACCGTGCCACATTGTCACTTAAATTATTTTTCTCTTTCCCTTTCTTGGTTTGAACTTCAACAGGCCATATTGACCATGTCACCATGCATAAATGCATTGATGTTTGTGTTAACAAGCAGCTGAACAAGTACTCCTGATAAAGTGCCAACATGTGAGTATCAGGTGTTTAAATTCATTGGATAAAAATAAAAGGTGTGTGTGTGTGTGTGTGTGTGTGTGTGTGTGTGTGTTTGCAGAAAGGTCCTGGCAGATGAAAGTGGAGGACATACGGAATCAGATGAGGGACAATCCATACGGGCCCACAGCTCTCTTGCTTTCAGCACTGGATGAAACAGCCTGTAAGTAACTACAGTTTTATCCATGAAGATGCTGAAACATGCTTCAGTAAATCATGTTGTCAGTTGAGAAAGGTTAATATTGAAATGCAGATCACTGAAAAGGGGAGCTGATGTATAATCTAGCGTGAATGTACCCCACCCCGCACACGCGCGCACACA
>VUQH01045964.1:0-15814 GCA_015106775.1 Etroplus canarensis
GAGTTTATAGAACTCCTTTTGGCAAATCAAATGTGTTTGGCACAATAAAGCATTCAGATGACGATTCTGTTTGCTAATGCTGCCAGACAGGACAGGTTTAAAAAAAAAAAAAAAGCTAGACAGATAGTAATGTACTGTAATGACTGCCTGCAGTAGCATCCGCTCCACCACAGCTTCAGATGTGTCCAGTTTGTAGCCAGTCTGTTGGTCTGGTGTCTCCAGCTCACCACAGCAGGCCGCTCTCCAACAGAAACTCTCTAGCATTTTTTCCAACACACTTTTAAGGATCCCAGCTTCCTTGGGAAATAGAGCCTTTCCCCTTTTAGTATACAGCCCTGTGTTGGTCTTCCAGTTCAACATGTTGACACTGTGGACATCCAGGTACTTGTACTCCTCTGTCCCAGGACACACACAGGCCATGTAGCTGTCCTCTTTCTCAATCGATCACCATCTCTCTGATCTCATTCACTTTCAGAAGCCAATGATTGCTCCCAGGCCACCCCACAAAATCAACTATCCTCTATATTTCTTCTCCTGCCCATCACTTAAACATCCAAGCACTGTGGAATAGTCAGAGTGCTTCTGAGGGTGGATTTGTACTGAACGTTTGAGGTGTGCAAGACGAACAGGAGTGAAGACAGCACAGTCACCAGTGCACATCACCGTATCACGGACGACTTCCCAACCCCACATGCTGCAGGCTGTCTTCCGAGGAGTAAGTAATCCGCGAGATGATTCATTCAGTGCAGCTGCTCTTTCAGTAGCATCAGCTGGATCCTGTTAAATGCACTTGAGAAATCAAAGAAGTTGATCCTCTCCGCGCGGACGTTACCAGCTCTCTGCAACATGTAGATGATTCAGATTTGGTTGACGTGACAGCTGCAGAGAGTTGAGACATCTTTTCTCCTGTGGTCTCAGGTGGGCCGGGACTAGTCGCTCCAGCACCGTCATCACACATGATTTGAGTACAACTGGTTGATTAAGCTCTAATGCTGTTGACTTCTTCAAAAGAGGAATCCACAACATCGGCTGTGGTTGCTTTACTTTTTAGCGCGCTCCTTGTCAGCTTGTCGTATGTCATAGCATGCTGTTTTTGAAATTTTAACCCCATATTCAACCAGGTAGATGTCCTTTGAGATTTAGAATCTCTTTTGCGAAGATCTGCAGCAAAATGACCTTCATTTTGCTGCTGTCGCGGCCAGGTTTTGTCTGATAGCGTCTCTTTATATTGAACTCCTCACACACAACAATATTGTCTTGGCAAATTTGGCAAATACAATTGTTTTGGTTGTAAAAAAAAATTGCAATTCCCATCTCTCCAAAAAGCAGAGCCTTCACTGTCAACTTTTCTCTTTTTTAAAGATTCCAAGTGGCAGAAATTATCCCAGAGCTTATAACATAGATCACATGTTGCTGTCGCCAGATAATGAGAAGAGAAACTGCATTTTAAAATTGTATAATTTATTCGTTCTGTTTCACGGTGCTGGTGGACCATACAAGACCAAGAGGCTTACACAGCTGTAAAAAAAAATATAAAGTGTTTGTTGCATACATGTCACCATGGCTTCTTATGGGTTAGGACAGGAGCCAGGGCCGTATAAAGTCAGACGTCGGGTCGTGATTGGCCCCCAGGCCGGACTTTGAACATGTCTGGCCTACAAGCGCTGCCCTGCTGAAGTTTCTCCAGCTGGTTCCTCACCTGCTTCCTGAACTGTTGGTAAATATTTTTAGGAGAAAATCTCAAAGTCCTTTTGGCATGAATCATTTTGCTACTGGTTTTTGAAGATCAATCAAACCCTCATTACCCCACAGACCCACTTCTGAGTGTTTTTTCCACCAGAATTTGGACTGAGTTTCAAGTTTGATTTTTTTTTTTTCTTACTGTGCTAAAGCCTTTGCAGTAAATCTTAGGTTTTATTTCTTTACAACAAGCCCCTAAAGGCCCTGAGGCCCCATCCCCAGCTTGTGAACATCTGCTACTTATCTGGCTTTGGTCAAGGTTCTAGTAGTCTCTAAGTGGAATTCTTCTAAGAAGGGAATGAAGGCAGAGGAGGGCATTGTAAAGCAGCAATTATTAAATTTCATGACAGTTTTAATTATACTATTATCATATTATAAGACAGAATTTAAAGCAAAGGCTTTCACTTCAAAATTAGTTTGTACATTGTAAATGCTATATATTAATGTGATCACTTGAGCATTTGGACAAGAAGATGAAGAAGAAGAAGTGTGAAGTTCTCACCTAATGCTAAGAAGCTTAGTATGGAAGCTGCTTCAGTGAACCTAGATACCTGCAGTTAGGTACTCAGTAACAAACCAATAAAATATTAAGATTTCATTCATCACAGCTGGAGTATAAACCACTCGGACGGGTCCCCCACCAAAAAAATCAGCAAGCACACAGCTGTTATAAAGGAGGGACTCAGCTAGAGGACCAAAAGCTGTTCTTGCACAAGGCTGTAAACATGTTAATTCATCACTCGAGTTGGGTGTGGGAGTCTGTGGGTACTGACTTGCTTTTAAAGCCAGCTTTAAGTGACCATTGGATGAACAGCAGGTTTTGGCACTTCTGTGGCACTTAGTTTTTCAGCCCTAGAGGACAAAATGCCAAAAATTTAAAACTGCAGCAGCGCATCAGTTGTCCTCGCTCGTAAAGAGGACTTTTTAAAAAGAACACTGAACTGCATAAAGAAAAAACAAGACTCACTGTGCATGTAGGAGGCCAGTGAACGTGCAGGTGAAAGAGGTGCGTGAACACAGGCTGCCAATCACAGGCGCCAGAGAGAGAAATGCAGGGGTTCAGTGCCTTGCTCAGGTGCACCTCGGCAGTGCTCAGGGGGGAGTAGCCAACACCTCTACAGCCTCCAATCCACCTGCAGGGGTCAGGAAAGGGGTCTCAAATAAGTGGGTCTTGAGTTGACCTCCAGGTCCAGGTCCAGGCGGGTCTTGAGCCAGTGGCCCTCAGCATCCCTCTGGTGTTAACTCGAGTCTCCCAACGGACTGAGCCACCACCCCCAAACTAAACTTATTAAACTAATTAAACTGTAAATATATGAATAGTAATTTAATACTGAATGGCTGGAACAATGTGACACGCACTTTTTGTTGTAAATATTACTGTGACCGAATTGTTCTTAACGAATTTACAAGGTTCATTGTAAAAAAAGATTTATACCTGTAATGTCTTGCAAACATATTTGCAATGTTTTTGCCCAACAAACAGCATTCAACTTGACATTAAAGCTTTTCAAATACGCAGTTCCACCCAGAAGAAAAGAAATTACGATTGGTAAAGAAAGCGGGATTAAGTAGCACAACTGCTGCATCCCATTAGATCATACTGTGTGTGTGTGTGTGTGTGTGTGTGTGTGTGTGTGAGTGACATTAGAAACAAAAAATATGGCCTGATGGTTGCTGTTTTGTGTATTTAAGTCATATTCTTAATTTCTAAACATAAATTTATGAATAACCCAAATTCCAAATGTGTCAGAAATGTATCTTCTTCTTCTTCTTCTTCTTTCGGCTGCCACAGCGGATCATCTGGTTATGAATCCGCATATTTGATTTGGCACATTTTTTTTTATGCCGGATGCCCTTCCTGACGCAACCCTCACCACTTTACCTGGGCTCGGGACCGGCACTAGAAGTACACTGGCTTGTGGGCCCCTGTGGCTGGTTTGTGTCAGAAATGTATCTGTATATTGTAAATCTTCCTTAACAACAATTCAGTTCAGTTCGGTTTTATTCATACCGCGCCAATTCACAACAAACGTCCCCTCAAGGTGCTTCACACTGTAAGGTAAAGACCCTACAGTATTAGAGAGAAAACCCCAACAAGTGAGGAAGGAAGATACCTGGTAACAACCTTCCCAAAAGTATTGCTTAGTCCATTTATTCATGTTTGTTTGCTTTTTTTTTTGTTACTATTATTTATTTATCTTGATACCATACCCTGTAATTTTCATCCCACTGATGCCGAGGAGAGCCCCTGGTGTGGAACCTCCTCTGTGACTGTGGAGGAGCTCACCAAGTCGGTCTGGGAACTAATGAAGAATATGTGTGAACTAATTCTGGGGCGTTGTAAGTTGTTGCAACCAGACTTATTATAGTTATAGTTATTATAGTTTTGCATTTTGTAGCTAGTTTTTATTTTTATTGTTAGAAAATGTTTAGTATTAGTTTTTATTAGTTTCAGTGGTAGTTTTAGTTTTCTTGATGGTATTTGTCAGGGGGAAGATTTAAGATGTTTAGATCAGAAATTACAACAAAAACACAACACTTTGTGAAGACGAGTCACAATCATGTGGACATCCTGAGACTTAATAAACAGAAGCACCAAAGCCTCATCAGACAGACTGACTGACCAACTTTAACCCAACTGACAAAGACTAGAACTAAGGACATTTCCTGTATATTTTCATTTTATTTTAGTTAGTTTCCTAAGCCCACAATGTCATTTTTATTTCAGTTAGCTAAAGATATTTTTCTCTTGTAGTTTTAGTTTAGTTTTAGTTAACTATAACAACCTTAGTAGCCATTTTCTTTAATGTGCATGCGTTTTGTTACTATAGTGTGATATCAGCCAACACTTCAGCACACTGAGGTCATGTTTGACCCTGTTCTTTGAAGTCTTCTAAAATTAAATGGTTCTGCAAACATGTGAGAGCGTTAAAAATGTAATTACATTTTAAATTTCACTCAGATTGTACTTTTCATGCCTAAAGGGTAACAAAAACAGCTGCATCAAAGGGTTAAAGTGGAGCTTGTGTCACCTGTCTAATGACTGCTGACTGCTCCGCTGCTTAGATAGTTTGGAGGTGGGGATACTCGGCGCAGCGGCAGCAGGCGTTTTCGGGGCGAGATTAACGTAATTAGCGGCTCTGACGGTCCGTGAAGCGGCCAGAGAAGGAGGCGGCCACAGCGCGACGGAGCGACCGAGCGCTGCCACTTCAGGTCCTCCCCGGACAACGACGCTCTGCGCGGGGCTGCGGCACCAGCGAACACCCGAAACTCAGCCGGAGTCGACCGTTTGTGTTCGAGGTTTGTTTGTGTTTTGTCCTCTGTACGGCGGGCGTTTTTCCCGGGATATCTGGCTTTTCGCGGCTGCTCTGGGTGCTCTGCTGACTTGAATTACGCTCCTCGGACTTTTGATTTCGCTAGCTAGTTCTCCCGCCGTTTGTTTGTGTGCTTTAAACGCCGTCAGCTTCTCCAGCCTACAGTACTGCTCACTTTATAGCACGGCTATGAATCTCATGTTGCAGTTACTACCATCAGCTGTGCTCCCCTCGTTCCCCCCAAGGGGTCGCCACAGCGGATCAAGCCGCACAGGTAGTGTGGCAGAGGTTTTACGCCGGATGCCCTCCATGGTGAGAGGTAGTGATGGGAGTTTGGGCTCTTTTTAGGGAGCTGGATCTTTTGGCTCCCAAACGGCTCTTCGTGATAAGCTCCTGTCACACTTTGGTCGTTCAACAAGCGTATGTAGGAAAAAAAATCTGCAAATACGCTGGCGTACGTCAGATGAGTTTTAGGTAAGTTTTCTGTGAGTTTAGAGAATGCTGGTTGTAGTGCAGCGAGGTCGCCGCACGCACCAAATCTCCCAGCGTATGGCTCACGCATCTCGCATACGCTTGCCATATGTTGCAGGTACTTTATGCATAAGTTGACTCATCTTACTCATATGTATATATGAGTATATATAAAAGCATGTATGTATATATGAGCATATATGAAATATGAGTAACATGTAACCTATGACCATGACCGTAACCTATGAGTAACATGTTTGTAACATATGTGTAACATATATCAAACTTACCTCCAACAGATATTGACATTTGTAGACGTATTTGACATGTTCGAGTGATACTGAAAGTGTTTCTGATACACAGCTGCTGAATAATTGCATATGTGGTGGTATAAATAGGCTTCAAGTTGTGAATGCTGGCAGTACGCTAGCATTTGTTGGTACTACGTTCTAAATATGTTAGGGCCCTGTCACACCTTGATGATTTAACAAGGTTATGCCGACGCATCCAAATTAATCTAAAATGCTGGCATTCACAGAACAATGATGTTAAATGGATGTGACATATACATACTGCTAACATATATAGAATGTAATACCAACGAATTCTAGTGTATTCCCGGCATTCACAACTTGAAGCCCATTTATACCACTCCCCTTAAATGCACCACACAGGCAATTATAGGGCAGCTGCTGTTAAAAGTACATTCAATACAACCGGAACACCCAAATACTTCTACAAACGTCAATATCCGTGGGAGGTATGTTTGATATATGTTACACATATGTTACAAACATGTCACTCATAGGTTATTAATACATTTTGGGTACGCTAGACATCATCTGCACATACAGTATTTCAACATATGAGTAAAGCCCCTGTCACACCTTGATGATTTAACAAGTGTGTGCCAACATAGGAAAAAACTGCAAATACACCGGCAAACATCAATTAAGTTCTAGAGAAGTTTTTTATAAGTTAAGAGCATGCTGAAGTATGCCGGTGTACGTGGTAGTACGGTGAGGTTGCTGGAAAATTTTGAGCATGCACAAAATCTCTTGATGTTTGCCAGTGTATGGCTCATGCGTCCTGCATAGGAGGACCATATGTTGTAGGTACTTTATGCATACAGAGACTCACTTACTCATATTTCAGAATACGTGGAGATAATGTCAAGCGTACGCAAAACGTATCAATAACCTATGAGTAACATGTTTGTAACATATGTGTAACATATCAAACTTACCTCCAACGGAGGATTTGACACGATCCAGTCGCACTGAACGTGTTTTTAACACACAGCTGCCGAATAGTTGCATATGTGGCGCGTTAAAGGGAAGTGGTATAAATTGGCTTCAAGCTGTGAATGCCAGCAGTATGCTAGCATTTCTTGGTATTATATGTTATGTTTACGTCCATTTAACATACAATGGCACATTAAATACAGGTAGTGTAGTGGTTTACACGTTCGCCTTACAAGCAAAAGGTCCCTGGTTTGATTCCAGGTGTGGACACAAGCCCCTCTCACCATGGAGGGTCGCGTCAGGAAGGGCATCCGGCATAAAACCGCTGCCAGATTAACAATGTGGATTAAACTGCTGTGGAGACCCGTTGGGGGAGAATACAAGGGAGCAGCTGAAAGGTACATCATCAAATACAGGACTCGAGTAAATGTGTTTTGTTAATAAAACCAAAATAACTCTTTACAGTAAAAATAAATAACACGTGAAAGTAATATGTTGCAATGTGCAAAACAGCAGCATCCAACACTTTTAGGTGTCTCTATCTACCCCTGCCCTCTGTCCTGTGATTGGTTTCACAGCATGCATGTGATATTCAGTTAGTGAATGCATTCAACACTCCTAGCGTGGAGATTGTTTTATCATTCTGCCTCATTACTTTCAAATCAACAACAAGACGAGTCGTTCACTTCACAGAGACGTTCTCTGTATCGGTTCGTTCACAACCGACACACCACTAGTGAGAGGGGCTTCCAGGTGGGACCTTTCGCTTGTGAGGCGAATGTGTAAACCACTATACGGGGGCCACCCTGATTTTGCAGTTACAGTCGTATTTAGTGGTAAAGCCCCTCCCTCACTGAGGAAAGCTGCTGCTCCACCTGTGTGTTCACGCTGCTCCCTGCGATCTGGCCAAGCTGATGTGCAGTCACAGTTTTCACAGAATAAGATTATTTCATTTGAATTTGATGTTAGTGTAACCAGAATAAATGCGGCAATTAAAACCACATTAAGGACGCGGGGTGATGGTGCAAATTAGGCTGCAGCTGCTGTATAAAAGAACAAATATGAAACGAAGTAGGCTTAAGTGAAATCCACTGTGCAGAACAGAACTCAGCCCGAAGCTGAACCTCAAGTCTTACAGGCGTTCGTAACAGGAGATATGAGCTCGTTAGGAAATGTTGATCAGGAATGTGGTAAAATACCAGAAGGCAGGAGGAGTAGCTGTTGTTGTGAGTTGGCTTTGATTACTTTGAATGAGATTTGTTATAAAGCATTAGTGATGTCGCTTTAGGTTGAGGTCCAGAGTCTGGAGGTACCTTTGGCTGCTCCCTTGTATTCTTCCCAGGGGTTTGCCACACCTGCATTGGTAATTTGGCAGAGATTTTACACAGGATGCCCTTCCTGAGAGGTGCTTGTGTTCCCACCTGGAATTGAACTAGGGAGCTTCTCCCGTTAGGCGTTTACGAAGTATCCTTGTCACACGCTGAGCCACCTCAACAGGCTCCGCTCCACATGGAGGAGCAGTGGTGGCTCTACTCTGAGCGCCACCCACTGACCGAGCTGCTCAGCCCAGCTCTAATGGTTACCCCACACACCCTTCAGAGGAAGGTCATACCTGCTGTTTTTGTCTGCTTTGTTTCTTTTAAGAGTTGAAATGTAGATCAGTTAGTAAATTGACAGCTTTGCCTTCATGCTCAGCCCTCTAGAGACCATTACACTCTTGGTGTTGCTGCAGGTGCTGCACCAGTCTGTGTGACAAAAGCCCCCACGCCATCCCCCCCACTTTTAAACAAAGCCCCCTAAAATATTTAAAACCCCCTCAGCTTTGGTCTGAAGTGGCCACTCCACCCACTTCTGGCAGAAGATGGTTTGGGGGCGGCTGTGGCTCAGGAGGTAGAGCAGGGCGTCTTCCAACAGGAAGGTTGGCAGTTTGATCCCTGGCTTCTCCAGTCCACGTGCCGAAGTGTCCCTGTGCAAGACACCGAACCCCAGATTGCTCCCAGTGTATCCATCAGAGTGTGAACGTGTGTGCGATAGTTAAATGTGCTTAAAGGGATAGAATAAAGCGCTGTATGAATGAGGCTAGCAGAGGTGCCTTGAGTGCTCAGTTAGAGTGGAAAAGCAACAGTCCATTTACCATTTAGACATTTTGTTGATTTCTTTCTTTTTTTGGAAGGAAAGCTGCACAAGCCTGGGAAACTGTTGATTTGGTTAGTTCATTGGTTGGATACAATCTGCAGTGATTCCTTCTCATCCATCAAGAAACAAGAGGCTACTTCAGGTGCTGTGTGTAGAAACAAAGCCCTGTCTGTGGCGATGCCTGTTTAGTAGGAATAATAGCATATTTTTTTCACCTCAGTTTGAGTGTGTGGGTATTTCTGTCATCATGTGTTCCCCCAACATCTGCCGTTTGTCAGCATGATGTCCTCAAAACAGCATCACAAATGTGTTTAACTACACAACTGTGGATTCAGTCACAGGTGGGCAGTGTTGGAATGTAAACATGTTGAGGGTGCTGAGCTTGGCGAAGTGATCCATTTCTCTCTGAGAGTATTGCCATCTCTAGTTAATGTCAGTGCTGCTGGATATTTATGTCTATTTTTCCAAATGTTCTTTTCTGCAAGTAATTTCTGTTAATTGGTTTGTGTCATTGTTGAAAGATTATTTTATTTAAGCCCAGCGAGAGACTGGTAATCTCGGAGGATTTATAGAGGAAAGGGCAGGGTTTGAGTGCTGGAGCAGTTCCAGCCATCATCATGAGGTGAGGTGTTTAGACAATAACATGCACATCTTCAATGAGCTAATTAAAACCAGAGGGAACACAGTCAGTGTAGTTTGATGTGCTTCATGTAGCAAGAGGGTGCCACACTCGCACTTTCCGAACCACAGAGTGACCTGGCTTCAAGACCTTTTGGGCTGACAAGGACACTAATCTGAGTGGTAAGAAGAAATGTAGAGGGGTTTCACTAGCTGTGATTAGTCTAACCTAGAGATGTTACGGTGGCCTGAATATTAAAATGTTAGCTGTTGGATTACTTGCTGAGGGATTTCACCATTTCTGTTGCCATTTGAATCCAGTTTGATCAACACAGTGTTAGGATTCCTCCATCAGTGACACAGAGAGCACTGTGACTGTGGCTGTGGTGAATAGCTATTTGAATGAATTTATTTGATATTTTAGATTAAGATACACTACTTACTGTGTTGTGTTTTGATGTATTAAATCACTTTTTAACTTTTTGTAATTTCTACTTAATTGAACTGCTTTAGGGTAACTTTTTACCTTTGTTCTGTAATGTTGTATTTATTTATTGAGCTGAGTTGTTTTTTTGAGTTTTGGCTGCAGAAATTTCCAAATCTATCTGATGAACAAAGTGTTTCCTATTAGCATTTGGTTTATTTAAAATATATCAGGTTTAATACTTTCTGAAAAATACCTTCTTCCCCAAAGGGACCATGTACTCCTACGCTGAAGAGTTCAGGAGCACATAAAGAGTTTGGAGTGGAGTTCAACAAAAGCTAATTAAATAATGCGTTTTTCATTGTTCTGATAGAGCTCCATGCAAAATCTGAAAACCTTTGAAGTAAATACATTGGAAATTAGTTTAGAAGACATGAACAGAATCATCTGCTTACACTGAGGTCAGCCTACTTTTTTGAACAAAGCTTTGAAAGCATGGCATCATGAGCTCACTATTAAAATATTTAGAATTCATGTGAGATGTATTTACAGTGATTCATGGTTGGCTATTTTAAAAATGTCTATTTTGTAAAGCCTGTTAAAAATGCGAGATGAGTGCACAAGCTTTGTCCCTGAGTGTTACATTTTGCATTTGTTCATACAGAACACACACCCATCTGTCCATCTGCTTGTGTCCTCAGGGAGCTTATTAGGAAAGTGCAGTGCTGACAAGTTCAGAGGTCACTAGGTGTGTAATGTGTGCATAATAGGCTGTAATGGGCTACAGGGCAAGAGGGGCTCTGGAAACACGACACCGTGTGAGTGCTGATTATTAGATTTGTCAGTCAGATGGTGAGATGGCTCCTCTTCACTATGTGTGATGTCAAGCTCAGCTCACAGTGTCATGACACTGCTGTTTAATGTGACGCTGAAGGTGCAAGTGAATAAGAAAAGGAGCTTTCTTTGCTTTTTACCTCACAGGTGTGCTAAGTCTTGCCTAACCCTTTATCAATAATTTCAGACATGAACTCCATGCCTAGGTATGGCCCATCGCTCCGGCTCACACATTGCACATGCTGTCGTAAAGTTCTCAGTGCACAGGATTAAGAAGTGGGGGCAGCATTCATGTGGTATTCAAAGCATCTTTCTGGGTGCTTTAGAAAATGGGACAAAGGGGTAGAGTTTGTGTATGTCTGTGTGTGTTCAGAGGGGAGTGGTGGGGGGGAGAAGGAAGGTTTGGGGGTAGAGATGTGCCCCGCAGCTGACACTCTGCTGTTCCAGCTGGAGACGCCACAGCAGATCCATGTTTTTTTTTTTTTCTTTGGGTTGGAGACAAAGACTGAAAGACATCATCAGGAGCTTCTACTTGTGCAGACGCCATTTACTGCGCCTCTGCATACCTTAGTGGACAGGCAGCACTTACTGTTACAGGCAGACTCATCCCTGCTGCTATGAGGACAGATACAGGAAATAGCTCTCTGTTATACAGTACATTTGCATAGCAGAAAAACGTTGCTTTAATTTTTCTGCTACCATTTAAAATTCTGTTGAAATTGTGTAGTTATTATTATTATTATTTTAAATTGAATGTGAGTGAAGTGGAGTTATAGTGGTCTTGTGGTAATGCATTTTCCAGCCCACGGGTGGTGAAGTCTTTATAAAACACCACTAAAAGGGTAGAGGCATCTCTGTGGAACACAGGGGGTCTTTACTGCCCACTGCTCCTGGACAATGAGGGGTGACCCAGGAGGTGATTATGTCTACCCGACTGGGAAGGGTCTTTATATTTAGAGGCTCTTGAGAGGGTCTCTTTCTGTGTTGTAGATCTGCCTCCTTTAATGCTGCTGCACTGTAAAGCATGATCTTTCAACCAAGTTGGTAGTTGTACACCGAATGGCAGTTCACCATGCAAGCACGGAATATAAATTCAAAATCCAGAAAAAATAGACTAAATCTAGATAGCTGATAGCGAGGCAGTGTGAGAATGTAATCAAATGTTAGAAACATGTTTACAGTTTACAACATGGTGTTCATCCCACGAGTTCTGTTTTAATTTATCATCGTTAAACATGAAAGCCCAGCAGAGAAAGAGGTTGTTTGTACCGTCAGCAGATTTAACTATCAGAGTATCTGTTTCCATTCATTCTGCAGGTCTGAGTGTTACGCCATTTTTACTGTCCGATTACAATCGGCTTATTATACTCATGTCACATTAGAAAGTTGGTTAACTTTGTTTTCACAGTCGGCTAATAATTTATTATATGACTTTTTTACTCCCTAAAGTCACTGTCAAATCAGAAGCTTCAGTATTGTCGACTCCTCTTCTTGCTTCCCACACTGCCACAAAATGTTCCTCAGGCAAAGAAGGATGCACCTTAATCATATGTTTTTAACTCTGTTCGCTTGGATGATTCAAATGTGCACCAGGGAACACACAAGTGTTTATGCGCCTTTCACTTTATTTCTTCACTTTAAAAACGTGTAAATTAATGAACAGGAAAACAGTTTAAAGTAAATCACAACATTGTATCTCTTTGCAGCTTACCTTTTTTCAAGCCACTCAAAAACACTCAAAGTCCTGTTGTGTACTTACTCTAGCTCAGCCAGTGACCTTCACTGTTTGGATGAACTCTGCAGTGATGTACTTGATCCTTAATGCATTGCTGTACATTATTTTTATTTATTCGCTCTACAGTTCTTACAGATATTTTCTGGATATAGTTTTTCATAATTTTGGTTGCACATAGATATCTTAGGTTCCATTTTTTTCCCTCTATATTTTTATTTTTCACTTGCTATATTTATATGTATCATCCCAATGGCGAGTCAGTGCACCAAAATTTCATTCCATGTGCACTAACTGGTGTATGTTTTGAATGACAATAAAGCAACTATTCTATTCTATTCCAATGATGTCAACTCCAAGCATTATTTTAGCAGTCTTACAAGCAGAGATGAGCTCTCAGGCTTTATGTCCTCCTGTTGGTGTTACACGGCAGCTCTGATGAGATATTCTCATGGTGGAGCAGGAGTACCTACAGACAGCTGTCCTTCAGACACAAAGCCATTATCACCATGATCATGAGAGTAAATACTTCTGACTTCCACTGGGAGCTGTTTGTTTTCACTTAACCATATTTACAGTTTTTCCATATCACTTGATAGAATGCAGCAAAGAGTTGATAAGAGAGAAAAACAAGTGGAATGTCTTTAAACTGGTATCAGTTTATCAGATACCAGGATTGTGTGTCTGTGTATGTGTGTGTTTAGAAGTGATCAGTTTATTGTGGTCTTCTGTTTTCTTCAATAGTGTAGTTGAAATTATTGCTTGTATTTAGATTCTCATGTTTAAGTTGCCATCTTTACTATTTATCAAAATAAATGGCTTTCAGATCTGGCCTCACAGATGACAGAAGGTTCATATATATGACTGACCTCTAGATTAACCAGCAGTGTGTCGGCCTCCCATGTCTCTGTATGAAAAAGTGCAAATTCTCTGCAGCGATTTAAGCTGATGATAGAGCTTTAAATGTTTGTTGGGCATTTCCCGGGATATTTAAGTTGCATTTTGCCTACCATGAATCTTCAGGCAGCACAGATTCTCTCTGTCTCTCTGCTGCCGTGAGCCAGTGAGCCCTGAAACAGATCCAGGATTAATGAGTAGGTCAGAGTATTGTTTTAATCTGGTTTTGGCTCTGTGTCCCTGGCTGGTGCAGAAAAGACAGATGGTTGAGTTTTGAGTGATCTGTGAATGGAGGGAGAAGTTGTGCAACTGTGGGTTGTGGCTTCCCTCTTACAGTTGACCAAATGTTAATTGATTGATGAGAAGAGTCACGTTTTGATTGGTCAGTTGGACACACGAAGAAAAACAAAAACAAGCAAGCAAATACACACAAAAGACAAAACAGGTAGTGGTGGTGATATTCAGTCAGTCACAGATGGTTATTATTGTTTACATAGTAATGATGTAGTAATTACATATGTTGTGCAGGAAATACAAAGCGTGGAATCATTTTATAAGAGGAAAAATATCCTGAGATTTCATAATATAAGAGATACTTTATTTATCTCAAATTTGGGAAATTATTTTGTTAGCGCAGTTACACATTCAAGCTATGTGCATAAACATAATACATATAGCGTGAATAATTAGAAAGGTATATAGCTAAATAAAATAAAACTTAATAAATTATTCTGATTCTGATGATGAAAATAGAATACAATAAAATGAAACAAGTGTCCCAATAATGTAAAAACTAACATGAAATCAAAATTAATAAAATAAAGTAAAATCAGTATAGATTTAAATAGAAATATGAAATATTTAAAATGGCTTTTTAAGTGTAGTAGAATAGAACTCACTGCAACTTAAAAGTATTTTCTGATACTCGCCAAAACTTAAATAGTTTATCATAAATATCACAACTCCTCCCTGTGACACTGTTGCTGCTAGTGTTTAGTTTCTCTTATGGGCAGTTTCATCCAAATTCTGCACACACATGTATGTATAACATTCACATATCTATATATTCACACTCATATTCACTCGTTTTTGTATATTTAACTTGCAAATGTATTAATTCTATCACACTGTATATTGGGTTATATATATTTACCAGACTTCATACCCATACTTATATTCAATGTTTTGTATATTCAACTGTTTAATACATTGTATATCTGGATATATGCATATATTTATATTTCATATTTGTACTTAAAGTATACTTAATGGAGTGTCTGCAACAAAAATAATTTCCCCCCAGGGATTAATAAAGTATTCTGATTTTGATTCTGATTAACAAACTGGTTGGAAAACCTTGTCATGACAGTAGTTGTAATATTTTTAATAATCTGTATGGACTCTAAATTATCATTTTCTGTTTTATTTTGACATTTCTCACCTTGGCTTATTATTGCTTCCACTCAGAGGCATTATGTTTCTGTGGTCTGTCCATCTTTCTGACTGTCCATGTTTCTGTCCGCCTGTCTGTTGGGCAGACAAACTGATAACAAATGTGAAGTGTGGAGGAAAAGGTTGAGGTCACTGGAATGAAATTCTTGTTACCATCATAGAGGCTTTCTGAGCTGCTGGATCTTAGCCAGTTTGTATACTTAATTACTATGATGGGTAGAAGAACCCATCATAGTAATTAAATACTCAAGTACACTAGGTGTACTTGTGTAAGTAATTTGCAAGTTCGCAGGGGAGTTCAGACTTCCAAAGATGGGAGGACGCAGTGCACATTTGAAACACTCGCATGCTTGGTGATGTCATTGCTCAGCTCAGCTGCTTGGCTCCGAAGTTTACTGTGCTCTTTACCCAAATTTTAAATCTAAGTGATATTTACAAAAAATGGCAAATTACATAGCTAATTGCCTTTGTTCATTTAAAAAATACATTTATAAAATATGCATACTTGGGATCAACCATCCAAAGCAACGGACAGAGCAAAAGAGAGGTGAAGAAGAGAGTGCAGGCAGGGTGGAGTGGGTGGAGACGAGTGTCAGGGATGCTTTGTGACAGAAGGATAGCAGCAAGAGTGAAAGGGAAGGTTTACAAGACAGTAGTGAGACCTGCTGTGATGTATGGTTTGGAGACGGTGGCACTGACAAAAAGACAGGAGGCAGAATTGAAGATGTTGAGATTTTCCCTGGGAGTGACCAGGATGGACAGGATGAGAAATGAGTACATCAGAGGGACAGCTCATGTTGAGGAGTTTGGAGACAAAGTCAGAGAGGCAAGGCTGAGATGGTTTGGACATGTTCAGAGGAGGGATAGTGGACATATTGGACAAAGGATGTTGAGGATGGAGCTGTCAGGCAGGAGGGGAAGAGGAAGACCACAGAGAAGATTGATGGATGTA
>VUQH01045972.1:0-15828 GCA_015106775.1 Etroplus canarensis
TGCCAGGCAGGAGGAGAAGAGGAAGACCACAGAGAAGATTGATGGATGTAGTGAAGGAGGACATGCAGAGGGTTGGTGAGAGGGAAGAGGATGCAAGGGATAGGATGAGATGGAGGCAGATGATCAGCTGTGGCGACCCCTAACGGGAACAGCCGAAAGAAGAAGAAGATATGACTATGTTTCTGGAGATTGGGTTACTGTGAGTCAACTGCCTTCAAAAAGTATTGTAATGCACCAATTCAAACATACCTTTCAGTTGCTCCCTTGTATACTCCACCAAGGGGTCACCACAGCAGTTTAATTTGGTAGAGGTTTTACACTGGATGCCCTTCCTGACACAATCCCTCCATGGTGAGGGGGGGCTTGTGTCCCTGCCCGGGACCAAACCAGGGACCTTTTGCTCATAAGGCAAACCACTATGCTACCGGGGACGCTGCAATTTGCCAATTCAAATAATAAGAATAATAAACAAAAAATACTAAACTATAATAACTCTGCATAGTACATATTAATTTTACAGCAACGAGATATTAGCTTACTATATCCTTAGTCATTTTGGAACTAATGAATTCTTTATTTCAGACAGACAATGACAAAGCACATTCTTCATTTCTAGGCTGCAGCTAGCCTAAGCTCCATGATTTGGTTGAATATAGTATGTCTGGCAGGTTTAAGTAAGTTTAAATAAGGGATAGACAAATTTGTGAAAGTCTGGGCTGATACTGACATTTAACAAACAGGCAGACGGTCATTGTTGACACTGAGTCCTTTTCAAAAATTTCTTTTGTTGTTGTTCATTCACCATTTGTCCTGAAGAAGGAACACATATTGATAATGAATAAAAAACTTGAACATTGAAATGATTAAATAATCCTGACTGACCTCTCTAGCACTGCAGGAGAACTTTCCTCTATTCTCCAGGCAATCAGCTATGGTCACTGCCAGCCCCCTGCCACTTCAGGCCCCTGTCCCAGGTCCTGCTTCTGCTGAGGGTCCAGATCCAGGTTCATGTCCTTCTGTTCCAGCACCTGTCTGACCAGCACCCCTCGTAAGCATTAGGGGAAACAGCTTTCCCCCAGTTAAGGCGTCCATCCTCCACCAGCTCTGATCCACACTGCCTCAGAAAGATCTGAACCAGGGTGTCCATGAGAGCCTGGCACTGCCTCAGTGTCTGCCTCATGGCAGTGGCTGACTCACTGAGAGGTGGAGGGGCTTGATGTGGGTTTGTGCAGCAAATTGACATGTAGTCCTCTGCCAAAACTAGGGTATCTTTCCACAGCCCACAGATCATTTCCCCCCAGCTATATCAGGCTCCTTTCTGCTCATACAGCCAGGGGAAGGAGAACCTTGGTACATTTCAAAAGCACATAAACACTGGCCACCAAGGCAGTCAGGTTTCCCCACCCATCTTGTAGCAAAGTGAAGCTTTATCAGGTGCTTCTCAGCTTGAGTAAATGCAGAATATACAGAAAGGATTGAAGCACACTGTTAATGAACAGCCTTTAACTGTGCAGAGGGACGAAAGTTTTGACACACACCAGAGGGGACAAAGGCATAAGCCAACAAGTTATAGTCAGCCCAGTTCATCTGTACAATTTTCACTCGCTGGTTGATTGGGATTTCAAATCTGCTGGATAATGAATCCAAACACTGGCCACCATTGCTGGTGATTGCTAATAGCAGTCAGCTGCAGTGGATATAGAAAGTGAACACACCTCTGTTAAAATACCAAGTTTTTTGATGTAAAAAAATGAGAACACAATAAATCCTTTCAAAATGTTTTCCATCTTTAATGTGATGTAACACCTGTACAATTGAATTGAAATGGTAAATAGATTGGTACTTAAACAGTGTTTTTCCACTCTAACTGAGCACTCAAAACTCTTTTTACTACAGGTCTCATTCGCACACATACAGTGCTTTATTCTATGCTTTTAAGCACATTTAACTATCACGCACACATCACAACACTCCAGTGGATGCATTGGGAGCAATTTTGGGTTCAGTGTCTTGCCCAAGGACACTTTGCCACGTGGACAAGGGCAGCCAGGGATTGAGCCACCAGCCATCTGGTTAGAAGGCGACCTGCTCTACTTCCTTAACCATGGCCATCCCATTTGAAAAAGAAACAGATCTGGTCGGGCAAAAATATAAAAAAATAAAAAATCTACAATAAGTTTGTTGTATAAGCGTGCACGCCCCAAAACGAATGCTTTGTTGAAACATCCTTTGGTTTAATTACAGCACGCAGTCCGTTTGGGTATACACCTGCCATCAGTTAATGTGTGCATCACCAGAAGGACAGCGTACCCACAGTGAAGCATGCTGGTGGCAGCATCAGACCTGAATCCAACTGAAAATCTGTGGGGTGACCTGAAGAGGGCTCAGCACAAGAGATGCCCTCACAATGTGACAGATTTGGAGCAAGGAAGAGAGGGCAAATATTGCCAAATGTGTCATGCTGACAGACTCCTATCCAAAAGGACTGAATGCTGTAATTAAAGCAAAAGATGCTTCAACAAAGTATTAGTTTTAGGGTGTGCACACCCATGCAACCAACTTTTTGCAAATTTTTTTTCATATTTTCCCTCTAACAGATTTGTTTTCAGATTAATTGCACAAGTCACATTAAAAGGTGTTAAAAGATTTAAATAATTCATTGTGGTCTCATTGTTTTACATCAGAAAAACCTGGGATTTTAACAGGAATGTGTAGACTTTATATATCCACAGTATGTCAGGCAGACATCCTGGGATAAAACGCACATTAAAACCTATGATATTATGCTGTAGAGCTACTTTAACAAGCATTAAATGAATGTGACTTTTTCCTGTTTGATTGCTTAGCTTACATGTTTGCTACTTTTCAACACCCATGCTTCAGTTTTATGATGCACAGATGAGGCTTTTAGGATGAGAGGTTTGGCTCAGGTTGCTGGAGTCTCAAAATCCAATAAAAAACCAAGCTGCTAATGTTACCTTACACTCTGATATCGCAGCTTTTAGCAGCAGCTCTTACAGGTGATAGTGCAAATACATAGCGGTAAGTCATGGTTGTATCCTCTTTGTTTCTAATACTTTTACTTTGAAGTGAAAAACACGAGAACATGCATGATAATGCCCATTCATGTCATAAGGAAATGACAGTAATTTTGTCTCTTTGCGTCAGTTACGTAGACGGGGCACCATTATGACGTACATTATCTTTTGAACCAGTTGTCGCTAAAAAAAACCCCACTGAGCGCCTTACCTTTCATGGTTTTGATATCTCTTCCAAATCACTTTCATTCTTTGAATGTTTGTCTTTTGGCCCATCTGTCTTTCTCTCTCTCAACAGGAAGACTCTTCACCCTTCCTGCTGTTTTCACTGTCCACCTCCTCCCTCGCTTCCTCCCCCTTTCTATCCCAGCCTTCATCTCTCCCCAGACCCTGGCGTTCTCCCCTGGCTCCTCTGGGGAGGGCAGTAATAATTATTATGTAAATAAATACGCCTGCTGTAATCACATTCGTGCCACTGATCCAATTAGAGAGCTGATAGCAGGCGGCTGATTGCGCGGACTGGCGGCTGATGGTCAGGGCCTGTGTGCCTGTCTGACTGGCCGGCCAAGGTAGCTGGGGGAGCACGCATTAGCGAGCTAGCAGACTAGCGTAATGAAAGCCGTTTGGAGCCGCGCTGTATGCAGTCATGTACTCTAAATAATGCTCTTTGACCAGGACCCCGTATATCTGCCAGCCTCACAGTCTGCTCACTGGGTTGTCTGTCACTGAAGTATGCTTTGTGTGTGTGTGTGTATGTTGGTCTGTATTCCTGCTATCATGATCTCTGGCTCTGGATCACTTTCACCATGCATCAGCTTATCACCAATTACTGTCTTGTTGTGATTCTCATCAGCTTAATGATGCTCCACAGAGACCATCATCATCAGCGGGGCTCTATCGGCCTCCCCCCTCACCCTCCATCTATACTCAACTCGCTGTCCGCTCAGGATTTTCTTGGAGATGGGGGCTTTTCCGGGATTTTGTGAAATGGGGGGCAAAGAGGAGGGACCAAAAACAAGGAAGGGAAGGGCCCTCAGGAACTCCTAATATTTGATCAGAAATAAACAGAGAGTAACAAACTGGCGTTGGCTCTTGGACAACATTTTCAACCTCATGTGCTACTTTTTGCCCTAATACGGATAGAAGTATTACAGCATAAGCCTGACAATGGCTTTGAAAAGATTTTTAATCCAATAACTGCTTCATAAATTTGCAAACATTTAGACCCTTAACTGAAGTTACAGTACAACCCCGCTACACGCAAGTGTACTCCTATTGCTGGACCCAAGCCCGGGTAAATGGGGAGGGTTGCGTCAGGAAGGGCAAACTCTTTGCCAAAAAATATTGATTCATAATACATGATCCGCTGCGGCAACTGCTAATTGAAGCAGCCGAAAGAAGAAGAAGAAGAAGACTAAAGTTATAGTACAAAGGCTGCAACATTGAAATGAAGTAACTGTGTAAAACATCTCAGCCAGAATGACATTTCAGAATCATATACAGAGCTGTGTAAAAGTTTTGAACTGCCCCTTATTTTTAATATTTTGCTAAAGGGGCCACATTTTTTGTAATTTTTTAGGTGGTCTTGAGCAATAGTTCTCCAGGCTTTCTGAGGGTCTTTCAAAGTTTTGCTTTGGACAATGACTTCTTTTTGCTAATTTTCAGTCCAGTCCTTGTACCTGATCTTCCTTTAAAAGTTTGAAGAAACTGGACAAGTAAACAACAAAACAAGTGGCAGGCCTAAAAACCTATCTGTAGCCAATGAACAGCATCTGAAGTCACATCCTATGACATAGGAAAAAAATCCAGCAAAGACTTCACACAGGGTCCAAGAGATCTTGTCTTTCACTTGAGTCGACTGTTCACCAAAGCCTAATCAGAAACAGTCTCAGTGGAAGGATAGCCATCAAAAAGCCATTTTTAAGGAAGGGAAAAAGGGACAAAAGGCTGAGGTATGCCAAATTACACAATAACTGAACTGAAAATCAGTGGCAACAGGTCTTATGGAGTGAAAAATCCAAATTTGAACATTTTGGTTCAAATTTTCATCAACATGTATGCAGGAGGTCAGGAGAGAGGTACAACAGTGAGTCATCTGTATAACAAGGTGGAGGCTCTGGCATGGGTTGGGGCTGTATTTCAGCCAGTGGAGTTGGGGATCTTGTCAAAACTGATGGAATTACAAACAGAGAAAAGCCCAACATATTTTGATCCACCATATAATACCATTTAGCAATTTTGTTTTGTGCAGATATGGCTAAAAATATGCATGTTTTACCAATTTCAGCCGCAGCAGATAGCAATGGCAGCAGACTTGATGTGGTGTCACCATGAACTTGTATGTTCCCAGGATCCGTTTGGTTTTCGTTTTGTGCAGATTGGACACATAGTCAGAGATATGGCTAAAAATCCAAAATTTTAAATTAGCTGAAAATCAAATCAGTTCCACTTGTCATGGTGGCCTGTCATTGAGCCAAAATTCAAACTCCTATGTCAGTTAGTTTTTGCACTTTTGGAATGAAATGAAGGGCTCGTGGCAGCAGCATTGGTGGTGTCTGCTCTGATGATTCCATTATATCCCAGCTTTTCAGGGACATAACTAAAGAAGGTCTTAATACTTAAGCATTTATAATACTTCTTGCTCTTTCTTTTGTTCATAAATGCAATGAGCTGGCAACAGGAAACAATTGTTTGGTTAGTGGAAGTTTTAGTTTTCTTCCCCACATCCATTAAAATATGAAGCCTTTGGTTTCTTTTTGGCATATGTTTACTCTGCTACACAATACAACATAGAGTGCAGAGAGTGATTGTCTGATTCTCGAGGCTTTTAATTTCATATTCTGGATTTCCTTCATGAGCCAAATTGTTACTTGAGTGTTTTTGAGCACAGGCGGGAGCCGCTGACTGGTTCTACTACTTTAAGCACAGAGGCAAAGTTGAATCCAGGCAGGAAAAATGGGCAAGCGGTCTGAATATGATAACTCTTTACATTAAGGGATACCACAATCCGGGAGTGCAGATGTGAAAAATGTCAGTCCTGTGGTGGTATCATCAGCCTGCCAACCATGCTATCCAAGGGTGTGTGTGCGCAGACGAGTGGTTAAAAGAGGGGGGCATCAGTTCTAACCTCAGCATTTGCCCAGGGGCCACACTCCCACCACCATGTGTCAGCTGAGTAGACTACTGTTAATGTTGGGAAGTAATATATGGGTCCCAGTGCTAACTCCCTGCCTTTTACATCTCAATCAGGTCACTCTAGTTTATTTATATATTGTCAAGGGGCAAGGGGGAGGAGGGAGCATGGGGGCTAAGAGATGAATGTGGCAGTTTTTTTTTTTTCTTTTTTGCTTTCCCCCTCGCTCTCTATTTAGTTAGCAAAAAGCTTTTATAATGAATTTGAAAGGCGGCACAGATCCAAGCGTTTGAAATTCCCAGAGCACTGCTAAGTGAAATACAGAGGGTGGCTGTGGTGGGGGCTCAGCGAGAATGAGAGAAGCCAAAAAACTAGTATGCATTAACTGAAAATGTGAAGGGGATTAAAAAAAAAAATCTAAATTAATACATTTTTATTTCTTCCCATGTTTTTTTTCTTTCCTCATTTCTTCCTTAGGGTTCTGCCTCTTCCTCTCTCCTCCTTCCTCAGGCTGCCCTCTACATTTTGCTCTTACCCAGTTGGTCGCACGCTATTAAACAAACAGTCCTAATATTTTGAGCTGGCTGGCAGTTTGAATTTCATCTCGCCGACGCATCTTGTTTCTCTCAAGCCCTGACTGTTTTGACATGCGCCCCGATTAAATTATAAACAAGCAGGCCTCCTGATGGTGATGCTGGAGCCACTAATTTCCCTAATTGTTTGCAGTTGTCTGGGAGGCGAGGCTAGGAGGCCCGGGCCTGATCCCACTGACTGGCACAGCCTAGTTAGAGAGCAAGGGAGAGAGAAAAGCAGGGAGACTGGAGGGAGGAGAGATATAGAGTGAACGGGTGAGGAGGCGTTCCCAAAGAAAAAAAAAAAGGTAAACAGAAATGTGAGTGGAGGTGTAATTGGGACGTCCTTAGTTGGTTTACTCACCAGCCTTCAAACACAGCTATTAGTGACCAAAATGACAGTTCTGTTATAGCCCGGTGACCGGTGAGAACAGAGATGCACTAAGAGAGTTGATATGTTGTGACAATGCAAACTTTACCCAGTGGTCACTTGTGGTATTGCAACACAAAAGTGATTGGGCGGGCCAAAAGATTTTCCCCATGGTCCACAAAAGAGTTGGTTTGGTGCGACATTGGCAACGATGAGAGCCCTGTGAGTAGAAAGAAAAGCTCTCAATTTACTGTCCTCACCTGTGGCCATGAGCTGTGGAATGACATCACAAAACAAATGGCCAAAATAAGCTATCTCAGATGGGTGTCTGGGCTCTTCATTAAAGACAATGTGAGATAGAGAAAGGTTGTTCAGGAGGGACTCAGAGTAGAACTGCTACTCCTCCACATTGAAAGGATCCAGCTGCAGTGGTTTAAGCATCTGAATAGGATGACTCCTTAAACTTAACTTATACCTTTGCACTGAATCTATAACATAGTGGCCGACGCCTTTTGCAAGGTGTGCCTGCCGCAATACACTGGTTGGTGGTGGGACACCTATTGAGTTTTTGTTTTTTCGGCTGCTCCTTTGTGTTCTCCACCAAGAGGTCGCTACAACAGATTACTCCGCATTGGTCATTTGGCAGAGGTTTTACGCCAGATGCCCTTCCTGACACAACTCTCCATGGTGACAGGGGCTTGTGTCCCCACTTGGGAACGACCGTCTCTCTACTATTCCGCCCATCTGTCCACTATTCACTAGAATTATTACTCCTCTTACGCTACATTCCCACTGCAGGCAAAAATGGCCCGAATCCAATTTTTTGCCCATATGTGATCCATTTTTTCAAATCGGATTCAGGCCCCCTTCAATATGTGATCCAAAATCAGATACAAATCTGACTTTTCAAAGCGTCCTCAGTCTGAATGGTCACGTTGCTTTTCATCCAACTTTTCTGTCATTGACGAGGGGCAGACGTCATAATTCTGCACCGGAAGAGGCGAGACGCAGGGAGATCAAATGTCAGTAATGCACAAAACAAGCATGACAGACAGCGCTGATGGAGCTAGTCAGTGGAAAGAAAGTCTCTACTCTTAAGCATATATGACTGTTTGTGAGCCTTCCTGAAATCTCAGTGGATTTTAGTTCTCATTAGGTTGCCCAATTCAGCCGAAGAATGATATGAAAACTTCCCACTTTTTTCTGTTTTTCAGTGCCTGTGATGTGATGGTCCACATTTCAGATTAGAAGGTCTGGGTCCTTTTTGGTATGCAACAGGAAACAAGGCACAAACACAGCATTACACACCAGTTGTTTTAGATACCAAGAAGTTCTCTGGCTTGGTTTTTGGTTCCCACACTCTGCTGAGGGAAACATTTGGGACTTCAGCTGTGAAATCCTTTCTGTTCACCAGCGAGTTATTAACATCTTGTGCAGTGTACAATGCATTGAGGTTTATTAGGATTTTGTTGCAAATGGACAACTTCTGCGTCCATGAGCGTGTTAAGACTGGACCATAAGAGCAAAGTTGTTGCTTGACCGTTGAGGAGTCCCAGGCAGGGTTTTGAACCACTGCTTTTCATCTAAAGTTTGTTGATTTTATCTCTAAAATTACTGATAATTACAGCTGTAAGAAACTGAAAATTTAAATACTCAATTAGGGTCTCTCATTGTACTCCTACTTAAATAAATGTACTAAGTTATTTTCCACCAGGTGGTAGCAGGGGTACGTTTGCACATAATGAGCAATGGAAATAGTAAAAATACATTCCGCTTCTGTTTTCCTTTTCTCAGTCCTCCTTTTTTTCCCCTTTGTTTCTCACCTTTTAGCTTATATCCAGTGTCAGTTGTGGCCAAGTTCCAGCAGTCACCCATCACATCACGTCACTGCAGCCCATGATATCATCTGGCCTTCCAGTCTTTTCCAGATCCAGACCATTAAGGCTGCACACTCAAGCAAGTCTGATGTGTGACACAATGAGTCACTTACATTCACATGTTGCTAAAAGGTTAGAAAAATGCTTATTTTTTCCCCCCACGTCTGCAGCCCTGGGAAGATTCTTGGTTCTCTCTGTGAAAGTGCACTGGCATGTTTCTTTTGGTTTTCTTTCTGGGACAGCCATTCCAGTAAAATGAGGTACATGTTAACAGTGGCAAACACATAAACAGTGTGAGAGTAAATCTGTGGATCGCATGTGTGTGTTTGCATGTGTCCTGCTCCAGATGGGAGTGGATGAAAGACTTCTGAGCGGAGCTGTGAATGTTATCCACGCTGGCATCAACAGACAGGCATCGTTACCTAGCAGACAGGGGTGCAGTCATATCACCGCTGTCATCACCCAATCACTGATATCGCCTGTGTGTGGATGCACGTTTATGTGTGTACGTGCCCAGTGAAGGCTAATTTAGCGTGACAGCGGAGATGGCTGGTATTGTTGCTGAGCAGGTGAGCTAATACACCTCTGTTACGCAGATTTGAGACCTGAGATGCAACACGTACACAAAGCCAAACTTCTACAGCTCCTACTGTTAATACAGAGAAGACAGAGGGCTGGCAGGGGGGTAAAAGTATAACTGGACATAAGTCGTGGGCTGTGTTATTAGTAGAGCCTGATTGGTGGGTACAAAACGTTATATTACCAGTTTTTTTAATGTAAAGAATGGGAACATGATAAAACCTCTCAGAACTTTTTCCACCTTTGCTGTGACCTGCAACCTGCACAATTCATTTGACAAAGAAACAAATGGGTGAGGGGAAAAATATAAAAAATAAAAATGTACAGTAAGCTGGTCGCATAAGTGTGAACACCCTGAAACTAATACTTTGTTGAAGCATCTTTGGCTTTCATTACAGCATTCAGTCGTGGGGTAGGAGTTTATCAGCATGGCACAGCTGACCTTGGCAATACATACTTGCTAAAGTGCTCCAAATGTGTCAGATTGTGGGTCTGGATGTTTTTTCTTTGTAAAAGAAAAAAGGCTTCCTTCCATAATCCAGACATATAAAATATGGAGAGATTGTTGTCACATGTACTACACAATCAGTACTTGTCAGAAATTCCTGCAGCTCCTTCGGTGATGCTGTAGGCCTCTTGGCAGCCTCCCTCACCAGTTTTCAAATTGTCTTTTTAACAATTTTGGCGGGAAGTCCAGTTCTCATTAACATCACTGTTTTTCCATATGTTCTCCACTTCTTGATGACTGTCTTCACTGTGTTCCACGGTATATGTAATGCTGTGGGAATGTTTTTGTACCTTTCTCCTGACTGCTACCTTTGAACATGACGATACCTTTGATGCTTTGTCAGCATTTTTTTTACATCAGAAAAATCTGGCCTTTTAACAGGGGTTTGTTCACTGTCTATATCCTTTGTATTTTGCCTAAAGCTGTTTGAAATGTACACAACCAAATATTGGTGGAAATAATTTTCCATGTAGCCACTTCTTGTTCAAGCTTTACATTGTCCTCTTAAGAATCCTAAAACTCTCTCAGTTATGTTTCACGTCTGAATTTGCTCTTGATACCAGATGGGCTGATTTACATCTGTTTTCTCTCCTTTGTGGTGCAGCATCAACTGTTGGAGCTGCTGGTACTGCAGTGCAGTCCTGTAACACAGGGGATGATCACTGCTGACACCTCTCTGGTTCTGACAGACTGCTGGGACTCAACAGACCCCCCGGGTGCCCCCTCGCCATGCAGACCGCTCAGACTCTGCGTGTCAGACTTTGCTCATTATGCCGACAGCCTCGGTGGTGGACGATCTCTTCTTGACAACAAGAGGCTGCTGGGCTCAGGGTTCTCGGGTGTCCTGCAGGCGCTGGAGTGCAGATTGGAAGTCCGGGTTGTGGACACCCAGCGATGGGTTGAGGTCAGAGATCAGCAGGGAGCAGCTGTGGACGTGCACAACTGTGTGTTTGTGAGCAAACAGCTGCTTCTCAGACTGGGGCTCTTCAGTCAGGAGTGGGTGAGGCTGTCGAGTCTGGGCGGCTCTTCCAGAGCGCCCACAGGAGAGTCTGATGTCATGGAGGGAATCTGCAGAGAGAGGCTGGTCTCCGTGGCGGTGGTGGATTTGGCACTAAGTCCAGAACTACAGAGCCACAATGACGTGGGTTTCATATCAGCGACTCTGTGGTTCAACATGACTGAAGGAGAGACGATCCCTGTGGACAACTGCATGCTTAGGATGAAGGTGCTTCTACACACTCTGAACCCACACACAGAAATGTATGTGTGTGTGCCAAATGAGGCACATCCACACTTAAATACATTTTTGAAAACTATGCTTATAAGGTTCTACTCGACTAATATCCTAATAACCAACTAGTTTGTGACAAATAAGTAGCAGATTGATATGCTATATGGACTAATGTATTGGGCTATCTAAACATCAAGACAAAATTATTGGCCCCCCCTATGAAATTTGAAGTTTTCTTTAAAATTTTCTCAAGCGCTTTTTTAACAGAGTAAGGAATTTTCAACATCAGAGTTTCAAAACATTCTAGTTTTATTTTGGATGCTTACAATATTTTACACAGAAACAAAATGATTTCTCTAAAACCATAATTTACCTGTACACATTACACCTACATGAGCTTTTATGACATCCCATTCTAAATCCATAGGCATTAATATGGAGTTGGTCCCCCCTCTGCAGCTAACAGCTTCCACTCTTCTAGAAAGAATTTCTACAATTTTTGGAGTGTGTCTCTGGGAATTTTGCCCATTCATCCAGAAGAGCATTTGTGAGGTCAGACACTGATGTTGGCTCACAAACTCTGTTCTGGTTCACGCCAGAGGCTTTGGATGGGGTTGAGGTCAGGGCTCTGTGCAGGTCAGTCAAGTTCTTCCACACTAAACCTTTAATAGGCCTTGCTTATGCACTGGGGCACAGCCACGCTGCAACAGAAAAGTGCCCCCAGACCCTTTGTGAAAACAGAATTGTCCAAAGTGTCTTTGTAAGCTGAAGCATTAAGATTTCCCTTTACTGGAACTAAGAGGCCCGGGCCAGCCCCAGCAAAGAAACCCTATAGCATTATCCCTCCTGCACCAAACTTTACAGCTGGCAAAAAGCAGTCAGGCAGGTAATGTTCCCTTGGCAGTCAGCATACCCAGACATGTCCGTGGGGGTGCCAAATAGAGAGGTGTGATTTGTCACTCCACAAAACATTCGCCAGAGTCCAGTGGTGGCGTGTTTTACACCACTCCACACGACACTTGGCATTGTTCTTGGTGATGTAAGGCTTTTATGGAATGGAAACCATTACCATGAAGCTCCCGGCACATGCCAGAAGATGTTTGGAACTCTGGAGTTACTGAGTGAGCAGAGCATTGGTGACTTTTACGCACTATGTGCCTCAGCACTTTGTGACCCCACTCTGTAGCTTTATGTGGTCTGCTACTTCATGGTTGAGTTGCTGGGGTTCCTAAATGCTTCAAATTTGCAATAATACCACTTCTGTCTAGGAGGGAAGAAATTTCACAACTGACTTGTTACAGTGCATCCTATTACAGTCCTTCGTGGGAATTTGGTGAGCTCTTTAGAATGCCTTATTGTTTTCACTAATGTTTGTAAAGGCAGGCTGCATGGCTAGCTGCAGGATTATATAAACCTGTGGAAATTGGACTGAATTAAACACCTAATTTGAATGATTTAGAGGTGTGGCCCAGTACTTCAGTCCATACAGTGTATAACCAGCTGTCTGTGGGTTTCTTGTGTTGTGGATGAACTCCGGCTCAACAGTCCGGGACTGCAGCTGGTGATGATTGTGCTCTTTCTGCTCTGGGGCCTCGGTGAGCTCGGTGAACAAGTCAAAACAGCATAACCCTCAGCGGCTCTTTAATGCAGAAGTACCTTCACCAGCTGAAGCCCAGAAAGGATTTCATCTGACTCTCGGAAGAGTTGCTCTGTGGAGCGGCAGCTGAATCATGTTGGAGAACCATGACACCTGACCAGCAATCGAGCTGGTACTGAAGCCCAAGACAGGGAGAGCTGGTTAACAGCTACAGAACTTTCAAAGTAAGAGTGAAGGGATTAATCTCCAGTAAATCTGTAGCAGTGAAGTCTGTGTGTGGGAATCACTGCACAATGGAGTGTTCTGTACTTGGAAAAACTGCTTCATCTGAGTGGCAAATTATACTCAGGCATTGTACAAGATAACTGGGTCTAGTGAGTTTGACCTTATTGTCTACAGTTTTATTTGTTGCGTTTGTCACCCAAGTTCTAACAAAAACTCATTGAGTTTTCTTAGCAGCCAAATTCTACCCAAGAAATAGTCTTTTTCTTAGTTTATGTCTTTGCTCAGCTGTTCTGCCTCTTGTTTTCTTGTCTCAGAGGTGGAGACCACCTTTTCCAGAAGCCACCGGTTGTCGCTCTGACAGTTTTTGCCGCTCGGCTGCTCCGCCGTTCGCCAGCGAGCTTCACATCCAGCCGGTCGTCTCTCCGCTGTACAACAACCTTGGCTGCTATGACAACCTGCTGACCCAGCACTTCAGCACGCCCAGGTCAGCTCATGCTTGCTTGAGTCGCCGAGATAAATTTTATAAATGTATCTCACCCGTCCTCCGAAGAGTTAGAATTAGAAAGCTTTATTTTCATTAAACAATGTCTAATGAAGCTGCAGAGCAGCCACGCCTGCAGAGGCTGGGGGAATACAGTCATTTACATCAGTGCATGCATACTACACATATACATGTATGCACACATACATGTTGGGACTGCAAAACTACTTGATCACTAAATATGAAAGAGAAAAATATCGTTTTACTGCAACCAGTTTGTCCTGGCTTTCCTCAGACTGGTTTCACCGGGAGACATCCTGACAGTCCCAACTGAAAATCATCCAGACCTGATCGTGAGCAACTCTGAGGGCATCCACAGGTACAATCTAAATGTTGTAAATGCTTATTGATTAATTAACCCCGTATGTCTACAGTAAGGAGAGAAAACCTAAGCTTGATCAGTATTTGTTAGGAATACTTTTAAAAAAACAAGTTATTAGTCACATTTAAGTCTGGTGATACTCTGTATTACTTCTTTGTGTCAAAGAGCTCCATTATTGTCTCAGAAACATCTTAACAACCTCCATTATCTGTCATTACCGCTGTAAGGAAGTGATTTCTTGTTAAATGTACCTTTAGCTGCTCCCTTGTATTCTCCCCACGGGGTCGCCGCAGCGGATTAATCTACAGCGGTTTTACACCGGATGCCCTTATTGACGCAACCCCTTCCATGGTGAGAGGGGCTTGTGTCCCCACCTGGAATCAAACCAGGGACCTTTTGCTTGTGGGGAGAATGCGTAAACCACTACAAAGTTATTTCTTGTGAACAGTGTTAAAAATCAAGGCAGTCTGCACAAAGTCATATGTGCTTGTTAAATAGTAAATGATTAAAGCTGTCTGCTTTTACTGCTCAGTGATGAGTCTGTTTGATCTTTGACCTCTGTCAGTGATAAGTCTGTGTGACCTTTGACCTCTGTCAGGTGTCCAGTGCTGTTCTTCAGGGTGCAGAAGGTGTGTTCATCTGCAGAGAGAGAAGAAGAAGGAGCAGCTTACCTGGCCTCCAGACAGCACACCTCACTCTACATGGTAAGCACTGACCTCTGACCTCACCAAGCTGTGTATTGGTTAATCCTGCACAACTCTAACACCAGTGATGCAGTTAGGTCCGTAAGTTTTGAGACAGTGACACATGTTCTTGTAATTCTGCTTCTGTACACCAAGATGTGATTAAAGTGCAGACTTTCAGCTTTAATTCAAGGGGTCTGACAAAAGAATTACACCAGCTGTTTAGCCATTTTTATGCATAGTCTCTCTTTTTCAGAGGCTCAGAAGTAATCAGACAGTTGACTGATGATCATTTTCGCAGCAAAAAGCAACCCAAGAGTTTCTCAAGGCAAAGAGAAGATATATTCTTCAATGGTCAAGTCAGTCGCCTGATCTGAACCCAGCAGAGCAGGCTTACAGTTACTGAAGACAAACCTGAAGGCAGAGACCCACAAACGTGCAGCAACTGAAGGCGGCTGCAGTAAAGGCCCGACAGAGAATCTCAGTGGAGGACGCACAGCATTTGGTGATGTTCAAAGGATTTTTGATCCAAGTATTAAAAACAATCTTTATATTTGAAATTATGTTCTTTTGTCCAATTACTTTTGAGCCTCTGAAAAAAGGGAAACGGTATAAAAACGGCTGTAATTGCTAAACAGTTGATGCAGTTCTTTTGTCAAACCCCGTGAGTTAAAGCTGAAAGTCTGCGCTTTAATCGCATTTTGACTCGTTGATTTAAAATCCACTGTGGTGGTGTACAGAGGCAATAGTAGAAAAAATATTTTATAGTCACAAAACTTATGAACATAACTGTAGCTCAGGATGAAATTAGGAGCGTTTGTTTTGATGCAGGGATCCTGCCCACTATGCAAACATGGTAAAATTGTTCTGACACCAAACTGAGACATAAATCAAGGCTGTGATTCTTTGTCAGTCAGTCAGTGTTGTGGCTCTGAGAACCTTGGATGTGTTTTATTTTTAGTTTTTGTTTTTTCTGCCTCCTCAGGGAGCGTCTACCAACAGCCCTGTCCCCTGCTGCTCCGTGGAGGGAGCGTCTCTGTGGAGCAGTCTGTCTCCTCCAGGCCTCAGCAAGACCGTGGACCTCCTCATCAGCACCATCCTGCCTCACCTGCAGCACAGGTAACTCACCTGTCTGCTTGGGTTCACAACAGG
>VUQH01045983.1:4974-26328 GCA_015106775.1 Etroplus canarensis
ATTTATGTACATGATGTATCTTTTTTTGTGACAGTGCATTTAAATTGGCCACGCTAAAGCATAGCCAAGAATATAAACAAATGGTGGAATGGTTCATGTTGTGCTTTTTTTAGTCAATAAGTTCTCACGAAACAGACCAGAGCTGAACTCACTCCACATCTCCCCCTTTTTTCTTCCCTCTGTAAGCTTGCTTCCTCTCATTTTGACTCTAAATTCAGTAATGAACGCTCACCTAATGCAACACAGATTGGGCAACATGACATACTCTGCATACTCTGATTTTTTGACTTCTTAATTGTGTGTGTGTGTGTGTGTGTGTGTGTGTGTGTGTGTGTGTGTGTGTGTGTCATTTGGACCCAGGGGCTGTTTGTCTGACTTCACTCCATTGTGACTTAGTTTGACCCAAAACATAATTTAATTTAAAACATTCGAACAATAATTTCAGGACACAAACATGGCTCCAATGAAACCCAATTCTCTAATCCCTAAGGTAAGTACAGTAAGGTTGAGCCTAACCTTCAGCAGTGCTCAAAATCTTTCTCTCTCTCTCTCTCACACACACAAACACACATATGTAAGAGTGTAGAAAATTATGGTTCAGACTTGCCAGAGCTTTTTCTACTCAACATGAAACTGTCAGAAAGTATCTGTCAGCACAAACCTTAATGTCAAACCCCATTGTTGTGCAATTATGGATCCCAGTGGGGTTACAGGCTGAAGCGCCATTATTGGCCTGGTGTTTTTGATGCTGATGTAACTACTCCTGCTGGTCAATCTCAATGCCCGTACAGAATGAGGTGGGCTCTCTACCTTGCTTACACTGGTTTGAAGCTAACACTTGCTTAATGCTTTTTTAGAACCAGCCTACATTTTGATGGGTCTGAGAATTGAATATGATGCTAATTTTTTCAAAGGAAATGCATGGAACTGCTACTTCTTCACTTTATTAAGTCAAGAAATCACTTAATTAGTGAGCATCTTTATACATTTTTGTGACAGTCTCTTAAAAATCTGTAAGATCTCAGTTACAGGACAGGCATTGCTTAAAATCCAAAGATATAAAATAAAGACAGTGGAAATCTTGAAGCACTTAATGTTAATGTCCAACACACCCCAGTTCATCATGGCCTCACCACAGAACCCATTTTCATGCATGTTCGCATGTAGGACTTTGTTTAGATGTTTGTGCCTTTTGTGTGCGTAGGTTTAAAACAGGAAACTAAGGAGGGGGGGAAGGCACTTAAGCAGATCCTGTTTGAGGAGACCACTGACCACAGGCAAACCACAGAGTGAGAGGAGTTTGACCACAGGCTACGTGATGAACCAGAAGAAATGAGAGCTGATCAGGCACCCAGCGCTGTGCCACAATAAGACAGTTAATGTGGGCAGTGCATGCATACAGGAGCTTAGTGGGGCATATACTCCATGCATACAAGGACACAGCCATGTGGCTCATCCAGCTGACATCCTGTTTGATTGTACACATAATTAAATGTGGGTGCCTATGCAGGTACAAGGTTCTCTATATTTAATGAAAGGAAAGTCTTCATTATTGCAATTATTATTCCCAGTGTCATTAGCTCCCAGAAAGATCAGCAGGATCATGATGCTGCAAATGCCAATAAGCCCCTCTGCTCCACCAGAGAGTGTACAGCAGACAACAAGGGCAAGTAATTCAAGGCTTTTATGTTCTATTAATATTTAACAATAAAACATGATGCACTTCTTATAAGTCATTTATTGCTTTATCATCTCCATTCCCTGAGGTCTTGTATTGGGAGTATGTAAAGATGAAAAAATCAGAGTGATCATGAGGTGAGGGATAAGGGGAGGAGGGGGGACAGCAGGATTCCCAGGAAATTAAGACACAGGCAATAGTGGCCTGTGGAGAGAAAAAGGCAGATGATGGAGAAAGGGGATTGAGAATATGAGGAGGAGGGAGGGTCAAATCAAAACCATATGCAGGCTGAATCTCCAGTATTGTTCCCAACTCAAACCAGCTGGTCGCTCTTGGCTTATCCATCAAAATAAACATTCCCCCGATTGCCACGAGCTACGCAGGCCTGTTAGTTATTAAATGCATTTTCTTACACCCTGCAGCTACACTTTCTTAATAAATGCATTCACGAACAGGCCTAAATAAATTAATTAAAAAATACAATCATTTTCAAAATGATCATTGGGTGCAATCAGATTATTCAGTCATATACAAAAATACATATTGCTGGTGGAATAATTGTACCCAGACAGGACATATGATTGCTCCACACTTGTTTCTTTCATATCTATTCAACCTGAATTTACTGACTCAAGGACAAAGCATTCTGAAACAATTACTTCAGGGCCATTGAAGATGAATCATATATTTGTTTTGCTCTTTGCTGGCGTCATGGCTGCCATTAACGTTTTCATCAATTTACAAACCAGTGAGTATTTCAAAGGTTTTGTTCAGCTGAATATATCGAGGATCTGTTGCCAGTAAAGGCAGTGCTTCAAAACTCAATCAGTGAGCTGCTGGTTGCCTTTTGATTTGCAGGAACTCCACTGAGAGCTAAAGAAGTGAATTATGATTTGTGGCAGCTATTCTCATGCCTTGTTTTATTTCTTTTAATCAGTTCTCTTGGTTTTAACACACATGCGGCTTAAAGGGGCTGTGTCTAATTCACCATTTCAGTGAGTGGTCGTCACTACAGCCAAGGTCCTTCTAAAAGCAAGTCTTGCCACTTGGCAGCTTCCAGGCAGTTATTTTGAAGGGAAAGAGCCATAACTTTAATTTCAGTGGACACATAAATACTGCATGTGTAGACAAATCCCATAAAAACTACTTAATAGGTTTGGTGACTCTGTCCCAAATATAAGCATTTTTTTCTCCTGGCATGTCCTTCTACTATGCATTTGTAAAATTAAATGATACTAAAGCTTCATTAACAGCTCAATCCAGATTACAGAATGTGATCACTGGCTCATACTGCCAAATCAGAATCAGAATACTTTATTAATCCCAGAGGGAAATTGTATTGTGTTACAGATGCTCAGTTAGGTATAAATAAATGTAAATTTTAAAGGCAATAGGTATAAATTTGAGAACTAAGAAAATTATGATTAAAATAAACAAATAAATCTGTCTGTATGGCCTGCAATATGTAACATAAATAAATCTAAAGTTAAACAGTGCATACAAAATGAATATATACAATATGAATGTCAAATGCCATGCTATTTATGCTAATTTATGTTACGGTTACAGTAAGCTTACTTACCTACATCTTTACTATGAGCAGCACTACCCACCACCACACAGTTGGAACTGTCGTGAACCTCTATTTTGCAGTTCACAATGCAACAGCATGATTGGTTCATATGCTTTGTGTATTTGTTTTAAAAGTGGCTCCAAACAGAAACTAACTCCGGAAATATCAGATGGAAAATAAAAGTTGTTTTTTTTTCCTTTCAGGTATTCGACAGTAAATTAAAGCAATGCATGTCTATTTGGAGTAAACTCACTGAATGACTGAGTGACTAAAAGCTCACTATTATGTTTCTTGATACATTCTTTTTCCATAGCTAAAGAATGACTACAGTCAGAGCGCAATTTGCAAAGAAAAAGGGGGAGGATTTTTTTGCTCTCCATGAAAATAGTTCAGGAACCACAGTGGTCCTTTATACTCCTGTATATATGCCTGTTAGATTATGTATTGTTTATTATGGCTCTCAATGCAACATTGATAGAATAATTATGAACGTCAATAATATAAGTTCAAAGCTAAAACTTATAACCAGTTTTTACAAGAATATTGTAAGTTTTTATTACAGTAATATGTGCGAGATTCTTATTTTAATGTTTTGTGCTTGCAGACAAAAATGATGCAATCAAAGGTAATAATATGAACAGCAAATGCTGTTTTAACATGAATTACATCCCTTTTCACTTGGCAACATTCAGTCAGGTGTGCCACTTATCAAAAGCATGGTTTTTAAAAAGGGGTTGAAAAACCCTTGGGCACCCCATCTTGCTCTGGTCCCAACCCAGAGGAATGGGTTCAGTAGGAGGAAGGAGACATTAAACTCCCCCGTGCTCCTTCTGAAGTAAAGAAAAGAGTTGGGTAATCAGATTCATGTGCATGACAGCTCACACTGGGCTTTGTGTAAGGTTATCGTGGTAGGCCAGGGCTAGTGGTTCCTGGATGGGACCCCACACTTGCCTCTACCAGCACTCTGATGGCAGTGCGTCAGCCCTCAGATGAACTCATTTTGGAGCAAGCTGGCTTTGGGGTGGAGGCAGAGGGGTACGCTGGGTTGTCCAGCTGGCGGCGAGGCCCAAACTAAGCTCAAGGCCTGGAGAGCCTAGAGCAGAAACCTCAGGAGACCTGCACACAGAGCCACAGGGTCTTAACAATAGAGGGACTACCTCTGTCACCCACCTTCTGTGAGCAAACTGGACCAGACTGTGAACCTGTCCAGGATGTACACTGCCTCAGACCCAGTGACAGCTGGGATAGGTATGAAACGTGTCTGCGCCATCAGTTGAAAAGCCAAATCATGTGCATAAAATTTCTTCAGAGATGCCCTTCATAGAAAGACTTTCTAACAGCAGGACATGACAGAGTGCAAAACTGGAATTTAAAAAAGATGAGATAAGAAGCAGAACTCCCCTTTGGAGGTAATTATGATGTAGATGACCAGCAAATGTGCATGTGCAGGAATATGTCTAGGATTTTTTTGCAAGGCTCCTGTAAAATCTGTTGCTCTGAATGTGTTTCATTTTTCTTTTATTTGGCCTGTGGAAGTTTTCACACTGAAAGAGTGGTGTTTTGTAGGATGAAGAAAAGTTGAAACATTAGAGGATCTGTATCCCCACTACAATATAGTGGCATCCTTACTGTCACAGGAGTACCCTAAAATTGATAGTGAAAAGTCCATTTATCAGTCCACACTAGTTATAGAGGCAGGGACATGTAGACCAGAGGGAGGGACTGACTACATTTAAATTTAAAAGACAATTTGCCACATCCATGTATACATAGTAAAATGGATAACATGTAAGAGATCCAGCAGTACACAAGTCCATAACTGTAAACCTATGCATACCTTTTGCACATCTGCTTGCAAAATAAATATAAATTCATTCACAGATCAACACAGTGCACCACAGTCAACTGCAAACCTCAGAGTAAGTCACACACATAGCTTACAGGAAAAACAAAGACTTAAGAAAAAGGAGAAAGATGGGCTGCTTAAAACAAAAAATGTGAATGATAAAAAAAAAAAAAGACAACACAAATAAAATAATGGAGATTATGGAGAATCCTTGAAGGTAAGAGGAAAAGCAAGTAAAACAAAAAGAGGAAAAAGAGAGGAAGATGGTATCTCTCTTGTGAAGCAGCCGAGGATAATTTTCTGTTTTCTGTCTGAGTGTTTTGCCTCTGTCTATTGTCCTGCCGTCCATATGTTTCCTACCATCAAGCGTATATGTGTCAGACAGAGCCATGCTAACAGGACTGGGATTAACCCCTGCCAAAAGACAATCCAGGCAAAAAGGCTGGACAGTTTTGGTGACCTTGTGCAGTAATACAATGTGCTTCCTCTTTGTAATCAACCTGCACATTAGCACTGTGTCTGATTCTACTACAGTGAAATGACAATGGATTGAAAACTGTATAATATCTGTTTCTGTGTTTTCTGAACCCAAGATAGGGCCAGTCCTGTTTGGCCGCTGAGCTGCTTGCATATCCCTCAGCAGGCTTTGCTGTAACCAGTGCCAAGGAAAACAGCCCAGGCTTTAGACCTGGAGAGGCCATATCCTTCTGCCTCAAAACCCTGTACGTGCGTGTGTGACTGATTGTGAGTGCAAGTTTTAAGGGGAAGCAATTGGACTGGCATGTGGATGAGTTTGAGAGAGCGTTTGGGCACCTATGTGCAGATGTGTTTGTGATGAAAGTATGATTGCATGCAGGCACACTACCATCAGAGTGAAAACATTTGTGTGGCACGTGTTTATTTCCCTAAATAGCCCATGACAGTTTTGTACTCTCTTTGTAGATGCGTTTTAAAGAGTACTGTACATTCATGGGTTCAGGCCAGGTCATCTGAGAAAGTGATCATGTTGTATTATTTTGGACACAATGAATAGACACACTGCAATGGATGATAGAGAAGTAGTGAAAAGTGTCTTTTAGTCAGATTTTCACACATAAATTTTGCATAGTAGGCACACACACCGTAAACATCCTGTGGTATGAATGTGCTTCTCTGGGTTTTAACGTCAGCTCCTGCATAACCCTAAAAGGAGTAACACTGCAGCCAGTGTTCAGGCCTGTCTATAGAATGAGCTGGTCTTTGAGCAACTATCAAAAGAGACAGTGTGGAGGCGGAACACATTTACTGCTTTTCAGAGGTAATCTTTGGAAATCACTGCATTCTGTAGAAAATTTCAAACAAATTCAAATTTCTTTTGTCTAAAGTCCTTAATTATATCTAATTTAACAATTTAAATATAGAGCCTCAGCTCATACCTGTTAACACTTAGCAGTTGAGCAACTGTAGACACTTTGTTCCTTAGTAAAGTCTGATGCCTGAAAGGAAAGAAAAATCTCAGATCCCCCTTAAAACCATACTCTTTACAGGAACATGAAACGAAAAGAAAAGAAAAGAAAAATGAGCCTCTTGAGATTACTAAGACGTGCTACCCAGTTGTTCTGCCAAGCATGATGCAACTGAAGCTAAAAGAAAGTGTGTAAAACACAAAGTGCGATTCTTTGTTTTCAGCGTTGACTTTTAAGTTAAAAGCCATCCAGCTTTGTAAAAACATGAATGTGTAGATGTGGCATATTTTACACCCTCAGGGGTAGGTACTGAGAGAGAAAAGAAGCAAATAGGGGTAGCTGTGGATTAGGTGTTCTCAAGCTCTTCCATGTATCAAAGTGTCCTTGGGCAAAACATTGAATCCCATGTTGCTCCATATGGCATATGTGTGCTGAAGGCTGAATGAGAAACATATTGTAAAGTGTTTTGTAGATCTGTTAAGAGAGGAAGAGGATGAGGAAGAGGGAAGAGGGAAGAATTCACCTTACTCTGTCTAATAACAAAAATACATCTGTAATAATGAGATTTTATATCCCTAAAAATTAAATTACCAAAATTACCCCATCAATAAATAAATAAATAAATAAATAAATATCGAGATAAACAAGCTAAGTGCAGTCTGAGATAAGATACCTCTTTAAAGGTTGAACAGTGTTTGTAATTTTATGTTTCTATAACTTCATTTTTTTAATAAGAATTCTTTGATAATGAAAAGATGCACTTTCGACACACAGTAGTGACATTATTAGTTCAAGAATCATTTGAGAAAAATAAAAATCTGGCAATGGTGGAACTTGTCTGGATCAGATGCTGCTTTACTATATTTATTAAATTCAACGGAATCTACATTATCTCAGCAAAGCGTTTGGTTTCAGGTCGCTACCCCTATTAGTTACTTTCCGAGAGTTGCATTCATGTACGCACTTCAGTTTTGAATACTTAGTATCCCAGGATGTAGAGTGATACCTGGATCCAGATCAGTTTGGGAAATTTTCTTCAGAATGCAAAGCAAATTTTTACTATTTCTTTATGGTGTGTATTTGCTGAGATATGATGCATAATGCCAAATTTTGCCCTATCTCACAATGTTGAAGAACTCTTTAAAAAAAAAAGTCAATCGCTTCTAAGTTGGGCCAAGTCCTACAACTGGTAAAATTGTTGTATCAGTCCATCTGTAACTTTTTACTTAATCCTGCTATTAAAAAAAACAAACAAATATAACCTTTCTTGCAGAGGACATAAAAAAAAACTGCAGCCCACACTCATACAAGCACAAGAATGATTTCAACCTACTAACCTCATGAGCAGCAGACAGCTGATTGTGCACTAATGAAGTGTGAGCAAGGCAAATATTTGAGAAAAGTAAAAACCGTAAAAAAGAATTATATGCATGTTAATTATTTGTCTCCTAGAACTCATTTTGTAACCACTTATTATTTGGCTTATTGTGGGGCTCCCAACTTTAAGGTTGGAAAAATGCCATCAGGGTTCAGGAGGGGTGAGGACCCAATATGCAGGACTCCACAGACAGACAGGGTAAACAAAAAGCGAGCTGTATTTATTGGCTGATAAAAGGTCTATAAAAATTAACAAAGTCCATGAAATACAATACTGAACTACCTAAACAACAACTAAGCAAAGAAGAGGCAGGGATATACAAATACACACAGAATAATGAGGGAAGGGAGCACAGGCAACAACAATCAGAGGCAGGAAGAGAAACTAAACATAATACACAGGACATGACTGCTTACCAAAGTAAAACAGGAAATGAGAACATAGACACAACCCTGAACTTGACAGAAGACAAGCACAGAGCAGGATTACACTGAGGGAACTAAGCACAAACTAAGCACAGACTAAATGCAGGGAATCAAGGATTCAAGTTGCTGAGCCATATCATGAAAAATGTTGAAGCTAGTGAGAAACAGTATGGCTTCATGTCTGCTTTGAGAGTGTTGATGGAGAAGTATAGAGAAGGTCAGAAGGAGTTGCTCTGTGTCTTTGTGGAGCTGGAGAAAGCATATGATAGGGTGCCAAGAGAGGAACTGTAGAATTGTATGAGGAAGTCAGGAGTGTCAGAGAAGTATGTAAGGGTGGCGCAGGACATGTATGAGGACAGTGAGACAGTGGTGAGGTGTGTGGTTGGAGTGACAGTGGCTTCAAGGTGAGTGTGAGATTACATCAGGGATCAGCTCTAAGGCAGGTGGCATAATGCAGATGCAAGAAGGAGAGATAGTAAAGGTGGATGAGTGAAAATAACTGGAATCAAGCATTTAAAGCAACAGAGAGGTGAAGAAAAGAGTGCAGGCAGGGTGGAGTGGGTGGAGACAAGTGCCAGGGGTGCTTTGTGACAGAAGGATAGCAACAAGAGTGAAAGGTAAGGAAATGTGACCTGCTGTGACATATGGTTTGGAGACGGTGGCACTGACGAAAAGATAGGAGGCAGAGCTGGAAGTGGCAGAAGCAAAGATGTTGAGATTTTCACTGGGAGGAACCAGGATGGACAGGATTAGAAATGAGTACATCAGAGGGCCAACACAAGTTGAGAAATTTGGCAACAGTGCCAATCCTTGCAATGCAACAAAAACCATTTGACACAGAATTTTGAATTTTGGGACAGGGATAGACCACCATGAGATCTGGATCTTATTAGATGTTCAGCCATTTTGAAAATCTGGATCTGCCACTAGGTGGTGTTATCTCGAAAATACTTATATTTTCAGCCACATCTCTGTTAGTATTCATCCAATTTGCACAAAATGAAAATGAAATTCATCATGGGATCACATACTTTCATGCTGACATTATATCGCCATTGCTGAAAGTCTATTCTGCAATATGATAACACAAAATCTATTTGACACTTTAAATTTTGGCAAAGTGAGAGATCTCCAAGAGACTGATTAGATTTTCATCCATTTTGAAAATATGGGTTGGCCAACAAGTGGCACTTTCTGTAAATTTATAAAATTTTTAGCCATATCCTTGTGACTAATCAGTCTGCACAAAGCAAAACCAAATTAGTCATGGGATCACATGGGACCATATCCTTTCATGGTGACACAATGTTATGTCTGTCACCATTGCCATCTGCTGTTGCCATGGATGAAATTATTTTTTTAAAAAAAGAAAAAGAAAAATAGAAAATTCAGCAATATTATAGAATCAACTTTGCTTCTGCATACAGCACATCATTTCTTAATAATTCAATTTGCACTAAAAAACTAATTAACCATGGCATCTAGCCTTGCAATATATCAGGTGAGGTCAGGTCAAGTCAGCATCCATGAAGAAATTAATCCTTTTGTGGCTATACCGGTTGCTTGGCAACCACAAGGAGCTAATTCCAATTCTAAGTATTTTTGGCTCATGGTGTTTTGGAAAACTGTAAATAATGACAAACAAAAAAATTGTATTGGTAATTAGTAGCAGTAATGGTAATTGTGGTAGCTGTGGTATTCAATTTAAGCAGTTTGAATAAATTTTCTGAGTCATCCTGGGCTTCATTGTTTATCTGAGGCAGTTCTAAACTTTTTCGTAGAGTATCTTTGTAGTGTGGTGATTTTACATGTTTGGTTCATGGGTGAAAGATCACAGGTTTGAACCCAGGTGAAGCTATAAGCCCCTTTCACAATGGGAAGGTTGCATCTAGTGTTAAATTACCTTGTTGCTGTGATAATTTCTCAGTGAGGTACAAGAGAGTAGCTGAAGGTACTTACTAGAGTACAAACAAATTCAGGTTAAAAAAAAAAAAAACATTGATGAATCACAGATTTATGAATGCGCACCATTTTTGAATGAGGTCCACTATTTTCATGTCTTCAACAAAATATCACGAACAAATGCAGATCCGGATATCATGCAGGGACTCCATGCATGGTGTGGAGGGGGTTTTCTGTCTTGATGGGGGTATACAGTATTAGACTGCTCTTTTAGATGTAGTGATGCTTTCATCATAAAGTTGGCATGTTGCACAGAACTTGTGCGCCATAACCATAGTCAGATGGTGCCCTTTGTAATGTTGTCCTGGAGTTTTAACATCATAATACCACATGGTGAGCAGCATTACTAAACACCGCCCTACATATGCACACAAAATCACAATCAGATGCCAGTGCACACACCTTATCTTCCCACCACATACTGAGACAATTAAAGCTAATGGTCCTATTCTTATGTCGCATTAATGAGGAAAGCAAAATAAGTGTTACCTTCTTTGCAGCCTCTCTATACAGAGCTGGAGTGTAGCTGGCCTCAGGCTCTAAGTGATAAAACACTTGTCAGCTAGGGAGTCAATATGATCTCATGTGTTGTTCTATAGTCTTTTCTCCCTATCTTCAGGTCAAAACACACACACACACACACACACACATACGCACGCACGCACACACACACAGCACAGGGGTTTAGCAATTGTCTTGGACTTCTCAACAGTGAGGTCCCAGTGGGGGTGTCAGCCAGTCAAGGGTTTGAACTAAAAGTGATGTACAGCATGGAGCTTTGTTGGGGATATAGTTTGCCAAAGTGTGTTAATCTCACAGAAACACTGCCTCATAATGTAAACACACCTGTGTCCTGTAATAATGCCAACTCTACTCCTCCTCACCCTCATCTCCCCTAAATGTGCACCTCCCTCCTCATGTTTTTCACTATCTGTTTTTCCACCCCCTTCGTCCTTTCTTTCCCCTCTCTGGTGATTAACTCCAGTCTTTGTAAAATGAACCAAAGTGATGGTACACACATGCACACGCACACAGATGACTGTTATATGAAGAGGTGACTGTTGCAGAAAACACGTTTTTTAAAAGAAGGTGGAGGGGGCAAGAGTGTGAAAAACTTCATGAGAAGTGTGTACATGCATGTGTTACTCCTCCTGTCATACAGAGTACTCATTTGCTTTATCCTTAGCTCCTACATTCATTCATTGGGCAAGCACACACATATCTAAATATGAACTGTTATTCTTCCGTCGTGGTCTCTGTAACACATTCATGTCATGTATTTAATGACTGTAGGTTATAAATGAATAAAAAGAGCTTAAAAACATGAGAGTACATGCTGTACTATAGGAAGGCCAGAGGTCTGGGTGAGGGCTAAAGGAAAACCCCTTAATGAGTTTGAGATGAGGTCAGGATAACTTGGACCGGACATTTGATCCAGCTGAAGGTCAAAGGTAATTGGATCAGTGTGTCAAGATAGCTATATGGGAATGTTTTTCTATCCAGTATATTTAATCTGTCACATTCACAAAGTGTCTGGGGACTTTTAAGTAACAAGTCACTTAATACTAATAGGATAAGTAGTGACATTACATTTAGTTAGTAAACAGGCAATATACTGGTAGATATTAGGCCAAGAATGTACAGCTTTTATGTTTTAAACCTAAGGATAAGGGTGCACATTGTCGATCATTAGCTTCAGCAAGACCATCATTTGGGTTCTTTCTAACCTCCACAGATTTTTGCCAGTGTTCGCATGATATGAGTGTGGATGAATTGTCAGTCTTGAAAAAGTCTCCAGAAATTACTGGAGAAGGTCTATGTGTTAATGGGTGGTGGTGGTGGTGGAAGGGAGTTTGAGAGCATTAATGTAAAGAGTGAAAAGCCAGCAACAGCCACTCTGGGAATTTCACTCAGGGAATGAATGAATGAATGAATGAATGAATGAATGAATGAACCAACCATTCATACATGCAAGTTAAAATTCCAGTTTAGTTCTGTGGCTTACCAGTGAGTGGATAGACTATAAGGCTAGGGAGGTCTAAGCGAATCACTTCTACTCGCACATACATTTTACCTTTACACATATGCTACAGTGTGTTTCAAATGAAAAGACCAGAAACAGCCACAGAAAAGAAATCTCAACACCAGACCGCCCAGCTACTGCCACTTTGTCATGGTCCTGGGTTTTTGTGTTCTGGTTTTCTATGTTTTTTGAGGTTTATTTATGGCTTTATGTTTCTTAGTTCTTATGTTCAGTTTACTGTATTCTCAGGTTATGTGTGAGCCTCAGTTCTAGCCCCTGCCTATGTTTAGTTTAATGTTAGTTATCTTCATATTCCTCTGTGTCATTCTGCTGTGTTCTTGTCCTCTGTCAAGTTCAGTCTTGTATCTGTGTTGGCTGCTGTCTCACTTCCTGTTTTACTTCAGTAACTAGTTATGTCTTGTGCATTATGTTCAGTTTTATATTACTGCCCTTGATTGTTGCTACCTGTGTTTCTATACTCCCTGTTGCTTGTTATTCACATGTGTATTTATATCTCCTGCTTTTCCTTTGCACCTTGTTGCGTCATTGATGTTAGTCCTATGTACCTGCAGTCAGTGTGTGTTCCTGTCCCTCATGTTTCCTTGCCTGGTTTGTTCTGTATGAACTTTGTTTGTTTTGAAGGACCTTGCAGCCATTAAAACTTGCTTTGTTTATCCTCAATTTGCTTACTCTAGTCCTGTATTTGGGTCCTCTCAGCTCTCACACAATGAGCATGACGCACCTTAGATTACTATATGGGATAAGTAGAGACAAGATGATATTAATAAGGCCAAAAATAAGCAATAAAGCAACCAAATACACCCTTAATGTACTTAACCCAGATGCTGAAACTCACTGGCGATCTGCAGTTATAAAAAGGGCCTCCTGCCAGTGGTGTAAACAAAACTTCAAAAAAATTTACAAAAGTTAAAAGCAATTCCTGAGAAACAAAATATACAAAATATACAAAATAAAAAAATAAACTAATTTACAAACATCAGTGCTGTGTTAGTCTGCCACACACTGTTTACATAAACAGTAAACATTTTAATACTGTAATTGTAATGAAATTGGAACAAACCTTCATGTGCAACTCACATACATGGCTTTGACCTTTCAAAGGGCTCAAAGACCTAACGAATGACCGTAAATACAGTAAACTGTTTCAGGGTCACCACTTAAGACTGAGCTGGCCACAAGCAAAGCAGAAAGCTGACTATAATGTTAGCCAATGACCAGCCAATCAACCGAAAGGGAAGTAAACTGCATATAGGAAAACGACCTAAGTGGAACAATAGAAACAATGCAATGAACACTTGAGTAAAGCGACGAAGCCAAAAGCGCCCCCCACCAAAAAGTTTTTTTTTTAAAATATGAAAAACAAAAAGCAAAGCCAAAAAGGGGCAAAGACAGTAAGGCAAAGCAGCATTTTTACTGCAGTGTAGGCCAGAGTAACGGGACCACTGTAAGGCCATTAGTCACCAACCCAGGCCTAAAGTCGCTGTGATGCATAATAAAACATTAGCATCAAATATGATAACTCCAAAAGTGAATCTAGCTGCACAACAAGCCAACATTATATACTGATCAGGTAGCGTCTTGTGATTCATGGAGGAGACAGCCTATACAGGACAGCCCATATTTATTCTGCCACACCCATTTAAGTTTACCATCTAAAAGGTGCAGAGGAACACAGTTTCTGAAGCCCTTCAACCATCTGACAAGCATCTGCTAGAGTATACCGCCCCAGTACTTGCTGGACTAAGGTGTCAACTGAATGCACTGAAAAAATGAGTATCTAACTTATCATGTGACTCTTGGTAAAAAATTAAAGCAATGTAGCATTACAGTAATTTATCCCTGTAATCTAACTGCTGAATTTCCAAGTGTTAACAATATATTTTCTTTATTTAAGCTACTCCTCAGTGGATGGCATGTTTAACCTAACCCTAAGTGAAAGAATGCAACTCCCTAATTCATGTAAGTAATCATGTTTGTGTAACTGGACTGCCAGAGCTTCAGCAAAAATCTGAACTTGGTGTTTCATCATCTACATCATGGTGGGTTACTTTGCAAATGATCATCACAGACATACATTTGCAGAAGTGTACAGTCATGTCTTATAAACTCTTGACTTCTGATAGGCCTTGATGGAATTTCAGATACCTAAAACAACAATCACTCATCAATGTATGTATCTTGTTGTCATGATGCCTGGGTTTTGTGTCTTGGGAGCTTCAAATTCTTCTTCATTTTGTGATGTTCTCTATTTAGTTGCTTCATGGTTTCATTGTTCTTACTTTTGTTACTAGTTCTAATTGTCATTCTTAGTATTAGTATTCATTCTTAGTATCTTAGTTTTTGTTCCTTTTTAGTTCTGGTTCATGTTCACATTTATGGATTTTTATTAGTCTCTCCAGTGTTTCCCTCTGTTTTATCCTCCTGTTAAGTACTGATTCAGCTTGTTTACCCTAATAAATGTATCTTGGGATGCTCCCTTGTGTCCTCCTCAAGGGGTCACCACAGCAGAGTAATCCACATTGGTAATTTGGAAGAGGTTTTATGCCCGATTCTCCTTCCTGATGCAACCCTCCATGGTGAGAAGGGCTTGTGTTCCCACCTGAAATTGAGCAGGGACCTTTCATTTATAAGGCGAATGTGTAAACCACTACACTATGTGGCACAATAGCTTCTTTATCCAAATAAAAGTGAAAAATTACAGGTTTCTAAATGTACTCAAAGTATAAAAGTAAAATGCAGCTCTTCAAAGGCCATTTCTACCAGTTATTTTTTGTTTAAAGTTAATTGAGCCTCATGTCATGTTCATGTAATATAAAAATAATATTAACACAAAGAATTAGGACATCTATTTCAGCTTCTATTAGTTATTCTAATGAATGTATTCAGGTTGAACAACTGTTATGTAGAACACAAGCAGAGACAAATGATGACTTAGCTTCCACACTTAAACAGAAGAGTTTAGTGTAAAAACTGTCCATTTTCTTATCCAGCTCAGAATTACAGGGGATTTGGAGCCTATCCCAGGTGTCATGGGGCACAGCCTAGGCAAGCCACAAGTCTTTTGCAGTCTATTCACACCTACAGCCAATTTTGAATGGCCAATTAACCTAAGCCTTCATGTCTTTTGGGCTGTGGGAGGAAGCCAGGGTCCCTGGAGAGAGCCCACACAGGAACAGGGGGAACATGCACACTCCACACAGGAGAGCCCTGGCCAGCCAGTGAAATCAAACCCAGGCCCTTTTACTATGAAGTGATATTGCTAACTATGGCACCACCCCTATATTGCATAAATTATAAGGTTTTTTGCCTCTTTGATCACTACATCTTTTTTCCATGCATGATAAGCACAGAGGATGGATACACCAGCAGGATTGTGTTATTGTTCCCTCTATTTAGGTTCAAATTGGTTTGATTGTGGGAAGACATGCAGGGACGCAGAATAATCAGTAATTCCCCTCAAAAGTGTTAAACCTAAAGTAATGAGCTTATTTTGAACTGGAAGAAGTAGAAAGTAAAGATATTTGTGTTAAAATGTACAAAATAAAAATTTGCCAGGAAAATAAATACATAAAGTACAGACACCAAAAAACTCTACTGAAGTACAGTAACAAAGTATTTGTACTTCCTTACTTCCCGTCTCTGCTCATTACCCTCCTGTGTTCTATTAGCTGATTGCCTCATGTGTGTATATATAGTTCTGTCCTCCCTTTTAGTCTTTGTGTGCGCATTCTGAATTCCTTCCAATGTGCTTGTCATCTATCTCTGGATTTCGTAGTTCTGTTTTTGTTTTTTTTGTCTCTTATTGATCAACCCAGTTAAAGGTTTTCTTTCATTTACTCTTTTGTTACCAAAGGGTCCTGCATTGAGGTCCTTAACCTGCAAACCTGACACCTGTATCCTTCTAAACGAAGCTTATTCTTGGTGTATATGCATAGAAATGCCTTGTTAAATAATCCATAACTGCCTCCACTCTTTTACCATCTATGATGCGTACAGACATTTCAGACGTACAGTAGGTGTGACATGTGATGCAAATGTAAGCATACATTTGTCAGATGCAGACCATCAAACATCAGTGTTGTCTCTCTGTTCAGAAATCTGGGGGTAATCTGGTCACACGTGACTCCATAAAAGGTCAGTTATTTCTGTATTTTGCTAAGTGCATGTAACCTAATTGATTCAATAAAAACAGGGTTATAATTACCATTACAGCATCTTGAAAAATGTCTGCACTCCAATCACAACTTTCTGAACAAGCCAAGTTAATGATGTAGTGCTGTGATGTTTTCATCAGCTCTTACACAAGAACTGATGGACTGAAGTGACCTGTGGACTGATTCCCTAAAACCTGCTGAGTAGGGTTGAATTACATTTGTAATTGTACACAGCCAAAAAAATTACACACATGTGCACTTGGAAAGGTTACACCAGTTACGTAAGCTAATAAATACTAAAAATGTGAAATGGTGCTTTCTTTATGAGATCATTCTGACAAGAAGTAATCCACACAATGATATCTACATAACCAGAAACATCCCTCAGTTATCAGAATATGGAAAAGGCCAGACTTTCAAGACATGGTTCAAACATTCACAAATCACTTTACTAATCAAATATAACTAAATAAAATATAGGAAGGGAGCACCCAGTCATGTTATTTTATTATATTGTCAGGTAGTCCATGTGGTCGTCTGCATTCAGGAGTTTTCAGTATTGCCAGTACATGTTAGAAATTCAGCTGGGGGTGTTGTTACCAACTCCAGCAATAAAAATTTACTGCCAACAGCTTAGTCACCGGGGAGGTGACGTGGGGATACGTACTGCTGCAGTATTTCCATGAATCAGCACTCGCTGCCCTCAGCGGGACATCTCTTATCAGCTGATGATAGGAAAGGATAAGTAAAATATACATGCTGGCTAAAGGAAAAGCATCAGTAAAAATAGTGGTCTACCCTGGAGCCTAGATTAACTGCTGTAAGATTCACTGTTTCTGCTAAATATCAGCTCTCCGCTTTCTGTGCCTGTCTCACGTATGACCTATGATAATGATCCATCTATGCCTGACCTCCGACCCCAAAAACTTAAACCAGGTGTATGAAATGTGAGCACTGGGGTGGGGGAGCATGGTGGTGTTTGTGTGCATGGAGGACCCCTGCCTATGCTGACTGACAGGCCTGAACTGTTACTGGTACCACAGGGCTGAGGTAGGGGTGCAAAGTTCAAAGACTGAAGCAGAGTCTTCTCCTTTTCTCTTGGCTCTTCCCCCAAACTTTTACTAAACCGTGAAAAGAAGACAGTGTTTGAGCAGCATTCAGGAAATTACAGTAGAGCAGACTATGTTTACATTCATGACAAGAGTCTGTACAACATCCACTATGTTCTGATTCCAGTGGTTCTGGATCTGGGATAAAAAAGGAGACCATGCGGCCTGCACAGGGTTATTACTGCAAGGGTTCAGGTGCTGGTCTCACCCCCTCTGTCACATGGGGCACCAGGTAAACAACCTGCCTATAGGAAATCCTGTCTGTCAAACACCAGCAAGGCAGTGACGTCAGACTCCTGACCTCAGAGTCATAGCTTCTCCACTCCACCCAAAACATTGAATGCACACACACAAACACCACACAACTCTAGATCTAAAAAGTTTGGGGCACTGTTTAAAATATGAATAAAAGTACATTATAATGATTTGCACATCTTACAAATCAATGTTTTATTCACAAAAGAACACAGAAAACATCAAATCTTGAAAGTGAGACATTTTACTCTTTCATGAAGAATACTAGCTCATCTTGGATTTGATGGCAGCAAAACAAAAAACTCAAAAAAGTTGGGAAAGGAAAGGATATGATAGTTAACTAAAACTAAAGAAATATTTTAGAAACATTTTACTTAACTGAAATAAAAATAAAAAACTAGACTTCTGATAAAAATGAAAACTAATTAATAATATAGTGTGCTCACAAAACTATACAGGAAATATCCTTAGATTTAGTCTTTGTCAATTTGATCAAATTTGGTAAGACAGCCTGTCTGCTTAGGCTTTGATGTATCTGTTTATTGAAACTCAGGATGTCTATACGCCTGAGAGTCAACTGCTTTCTCAAAGTGTTGCTTTTGTATTGTATAATTTGTAATCTGAACATCTGAAATCTTCCCCTGACAAATACCATTCATACTATAATAATTCAGAAAAGTAAAACTAACACTGAAACCAATAAAAAAAACTAAATTGAAACAAAACATTTTTCAACAATAAAAAATAAACTGAAAAGAGAAAACACACTGGAAAATAACTGAAACTAAGCTGAGCTGAAAACAAAAACTCAAAACAAAAATAAAAAAAAAATGGAAAACACAAAACTGTAATATCTCTGGGACAGCACTATGTTTATGTTGACCGTGTAACATCCCCTTTTATTTTAACAGCAGTCCATAAACAACTGGGAAGTGATGAGACCAGCTGCTGGACCTCTGGGAGAGGAATTTTATCAGTCACTTGTTTGATATAGGATTCCAGTTGTTCAACAGTCCCAGGCCTTCTTTGTCGTATTTTGTGTTTCACAAAGCACCAAATGTTTTTAAATTCTTGAAAGGTCTGGACTGCAGGCAGGCCAGTCCAGCACCCAGAGTCTTCTGGCCATATGTTGTAATAGCTGCAGTATATGGTTTAGGCATTGTTTTGGCCTACCCTTAAAAAGACGTCACCTGGAGGGGAGCATGTGTTTCTCTAAAACCTGTATACACCTTTCAGCACTGATGGTGCTTTTCCAGACTGCAAGTTGCCAGTACCATAGACACTAATGTACCCCATACCATCAGAGATGCAGGTTTTTTTAACTGAGTGCTGATTACAAGCCAGATGGTCCTTCTCCTCTTTATTGCCAGGAACACTGCATCCAGATTTCCAAAAAGAATTTTCAGTTTCGATTCGTTTGACCACAGAACAGTTTTCCACTTTGCCTCAGTACATTTTAAATTAGCTTTGGCCCAGAGAAGACAGCAGTGTTTCTGGATCTGTTATGGTCTTGAGTTTTATGAGTTTAGTTTTGTGTGGTTTTGTGTTTCTTGCAATCAGCTTTGTCGTTGTTTGTTTTATGTTGCCATATCATCTCCTCTTCGTTAATTTTTGTTTTCTTCCACACTGTTATCCTGTCATTTATGATTGTCTTTCATCAAGTTCAGCCTTGTGTCATGTCCATGGTGAGGCTTCCTGTTTTATTTTGTAACCTGTCTTGTCTTATGCATTCTGTTCAGTTTTACTTCCTGCCCTTGAATGTCATCACCTGTGCTCCTCTCATTCCTGTTTCTTGTTTGCTCATCAAAGTCTGTGTATATTTATACCCCTGCCTGCTCATGTTCACATATGGCTTCTTCTTTGCATGATAGAGCTTTAACCTGCATTTGTGGATGGCACAGTGAACTGTGTTCACAGACAATGATTACTGAAGTGCTCCTGAGCCCATGCAGTGATTTCCATGACAGAATCCTACCTGTCTGCGATGCAGTGCTGCCTGAGGGCCCACCAGCATTGAAGACTGGTTCTCACGCCTGACTATTGTGCACAGAGATGTCTCCAGTTTATCTTTTGAAGATATAATGTACTGTAGATGATGGAACATTCAAAGTCTTTTCAATATTATGTTGAGGAACATCATTCTAAAATTGTTCCACAGTTTGTAGATGCAAATTCTTGCAGAAACCTCTTCCTATCTTTACTTCTGAAAGACTCTGCCACTCTAAGGTGTTCTTTAGCATCCAGTCATATTACTGTTTCTATTACTGTTACTATTTCCCCAGCTGTTTCTTTTTAGTCCCACTTTCTTTTACAGCCTTTTGTTGCCCTTGTCCCAACTTTTTTGAGACATGTTGCATCCATCAAATTCAAGATGAGCTAGTATTTTTCATGAAATAGTAAAATGCCTCACTTTCAACATTTTGTTTATTAGGTTCTTTTGTGAATAAAATATTGGTTTGACATTTGCAAATCAATGCATTGTGTTTTTTCTATTTTACACAGTGGCCCAAACTTTTTGAAATTGAGGCTGTATATATTCCTTTTTTTTTCTAGCAGTCTTTAGCCACAAAGTTTTATTGCAGTTTTACTAGGTTCTTAGATATCAGTGACAGCAAAAATTGCAGGCCATTCCTATACAACAGAAATTTCTGCCTTTTTTTAATTGTGGTCTATAATTCAAATAATGCCTCTAAAGTTAAACTAGGACTTGACAGCCAACCTAGTGGTCCTGTATGTAAAATTTATCCTTTGACATAAATTTTAACGTTGCTATATGAAAATGCTCTCAGTGATAATGCTTGCATGCTGAGGAAGGGCATGCAAGTAGGTACAATGTTTAAACATCCATTATGTAAAGCATGCTGGCATTTTGTGATTTCCACAAAAAACACTTTGGTCATAAAACAAAGTATGGAAGATAAACTGAACAGATGGTGCTGGATAAAAAGTCAGAGGGCTCATCGAAGGGATTACAATTTAGCTAGAGGGGAACATAATTTTCCTTCCAAGAGTTGTTAAGACTTTTCTTCTAAAAATCACAAATACCATCATCCTCTGGAGTTGTTAGAAAAATAAAAGATTTCAGCTGCCATCCTCTGGGAACTCTGAATGTGGATGTTGACAGGATTAATGAAAACTCTGACATTCTAGTGGTGCTAAAGGAAAATCAGAGGATTAACAAATGCCTGTTGAATTCGGCCTCAGGGAACAGTCAGTTTTAGCGCAAAATTTGATGGAAATCCATTATGTGATTGACAATAACCCACGGACTGACATTGCAGCTCCTTTAGCAATTGAACTCCGTTCAGTTAATTTCATGTCCATTCAATTAAACAGTCCCGATATACAAGAATATCTCAGTGACGCTGTAATGCAAGGAGCTGACGGTATTATACAGAGAAACTCAATGTTTCTGTAAAAAAAAAAAAAAAAAAAAAAAAAACACAACAAAAAAAAAAAAAAATAAACAAAAAAAAAAAAAAAAA